>JABGLZ010000193.1:0-19539 GCA_014705045.1 Colletotrichum theobromicola | reverse complement strand
GCTGTTCCGGGGCAGCGACAGCATTGGAGCGCTTGGCAGATGATTGTTCAGGGGCAGCAGCAGCATTGTGGCGCTTAGCAGATGGCTGTTCCGGGGCAGCGACAGCATTGGGGCGCGTAGCAGTCGGCAATGGACCAGCGCTCTGTCGCTGCTTTGGCTTCCTTGCATCGGTCGGGAAGGCAGTCAGATGCTGCCGCAACTCTTTGCGAAGGCTTTCGGCGGGTTCCTCGAGCTGCGTCGACGGTCCCCAAGACTGGCTGTACCGCATCAGGTTCTCAATCGCGACGAGAACGTAAATGCCACTGTCGGCAGCGCGTTCGCAACTCGTGCCCTCCTGTGGCTATGGTCAGCTTTGTGGCTTCAAAAGAAGGAGGAACAGCTTACTAGGACGTGTAAGTCCATGTCTGCATGCGGGAAGAAGGCATCTAGCCAAGGAAGAAGAATGTCGCGCAAACACTGCAGGCGATCTTCCGATGATGTCGGAGAGTAACATTCCAAGATACCAGTCTCCGCATTGCAAACAGCAAGAGACCACGAGTCGTCGGCCGTGTGGTGAATCGGCAACAGGAGAACGTCTTTGCCACTGTCAACAAAACCACTAGGCAGAGCGTCTGGAATCGCGCCCTCAACGTCGTGGCGGTCGGCCATGTACGAAAAGTCGGCGCAAAATGCATCCGGCTGGTCGATACGGCGTTCGATACATTTACCGAGATAGCGCATCGAGTCGATTTTCAGGGGTAGGTTGCCTTCCAACTCGACCAGGCAGCGCCTCTGAAGCTCCGTCAAACCTGCCAAATCGCGGTCATGGAAATGGAGTGCTGCCTGAGCTATGTCCTCGGTGCGCTGCTCTAGCATCCTTGCTAGCGAAGACGCGGCTTCGAGGCTGCGAGCGCGACGCGCTGTAGGTTGCGGCATGAGTTCTCCTGGTGACTGAGACTCGACAGTGACCTGGGGATCGATAAGTAGCTGGGGGCCAACACCTGGCTGGCTCACAGTCTTCTCGGTGAGGTGGAGCGGGGTGGGCGTTCCTTGCGGGTCTGGATGCGAGGAAAGCGACAGGAGCGGGATGTGGGTGTACTTCTTGCGCTTGAGATTCGTGTCCGGGTACTGCTCTCTCAACCTTTTGTAGGCTTCAGATAGCACCTTGGATGACCACTGGATGGGCTTGTGAAGTGCTGCGGCGGCGTCATAGATGACGCCGCCGGGACGATACAGGGACGGGAGGTCGACGTTGTTTTCAACCGCTAAATTCGAGATGCTGCACAGGATAGACGTGTCCCTTACCCCGAGCTGGTCCTTGGGCTTCGGACCAGTGATGGACGGGGGAGGGTTCCAGTTGTTCTTGCCCCAGAGCAGGTCCAATGTCGACCGATTGTTGTTTTTGCGATTACTTGTCTCGGCGGCAAACGGGCGAGGACCAGAGCCAGGTGTGCGTTTTGGGCGAGCTGCGTTTGAGGCAGAGGCCTCATCTGCAGTTCCGACGGGTGTGTTGGCTGTCGCGTCGGTGTGATTGTCCCTTGTGGGCGTTTCTGCCTCTGGGGACGACGATGATTCTGAGTCTTCCGCGGCGACGGTGATGGAGTCAAGCGTCGGGCCGGGGCTGGTCGCGTTGGGCGTTTGCAGCGCGCGTCGCCTGGGTGTCGACATGGTGGAGATGTCGGCTGCAGCTTGAGGAAGGAAAGAAAATGGATTGGCTGATTCCCGGCGACGTGGTGGGGGGGACTACTTCACTTTTTTTTCTCTCTGGGGTTGGGAGGTTGCACAGACTGATGAGTAGAGGTAGTAGCAAAGACGTGGATGAGCAATGGGGGAAGTTGCTCGACTGGAAGGGAGAGCACGGCCCAGAACCAAATGTTTCTCTGAGCAGTGGGTGGGGAAGGTTTGAGGAAGCGTCCGGCCAATCAAAAAGCATATAAAGAGTGGGTCCATCTCAACACGATGACCTCCTTGCACATGACAGGCCAATTTGCACTGCACCCAAGGTGCAAAGCGCACGGATCACGATGCGCACCTACTTGCACAATATGCATAGCAGTACCTCTTTGCACCTTTGCGAGCTATACCTTTGCACACTGTACTTTCGCAGCTAGCTCTGCCACTGCAGACTGTACCTCTGAACACATTAGTACCTTTGCACACTAGCTAACAGTGAAGTAAGACATGAGTAAAGCGATCTTCTATAGTCTGCGCCTTGCCCCCACTCCCGTGATACAATACCAGAACGAGCGCATCAACCATGACCTTACTCATCCTCCAGTTATTTGCCATTCTATCTCAGGGGTTTTATCATTCTCGCAAGGTCAACCAATTCGAACTGCAGCGCGATGTCTGCCGACTGGAGTGCTGTCCCGGACTCATCGAAATCTCTTGACCTTTGCCAGGCTTATCTGTACTTCAATCCTGTGCGTCCTGCGCGATGCCCCTATCTGACATCCCCTAGCGAGGGATCCGACAGCTTCTTGAAAGCCTTGCGATACTTTACTTAAGGCTCGGGTGATGACCTTACAACGTATGAGTTTTGCGTCAAACTCTGGCCCTTGATAATGCCAGACTCCAAGAGCAACTCCTTTGGCGTGCCTGATGTCTCTTGATTACACCTCAAGCTTCCCGATTTCCTCGGCCAAGTCACGCTCTAGGCTTGCCTTAGCCCTAACAGACCATGCTTCAAGTTGAGTCTTCCCTTTTCCCAATATTGTCGGGAGCGATTCTCACAGTTTTCGTCAATACCTTCTCGGCATCTACGTCAACCACTAGTTTGTCCAGCGTCGCAAAGATGCCCCATGGCTGTCTGTTGCCATTCTCGGCATACTCTGCAAAGGATCACAAGAGCCTCCTCAAAAGGATCGCGTCGAGGTGGGGGCTTCTTGTCTTCCCCGCCAACAAATGCGCCGTAAAAATGAGAGCAACAACTCCAGACTCAGCCCCGTCTCCTTGTCGGCTCGTTTGTTTCTATCGTAACTGGAAAATGATGAATGGGAAACGTCATACTCACCTTGGACGACTCAATGGCCGTTGGCACTATCCACGGGCAGGGCATGTTTGGTGATGAAAAACGCAAAGGCAAGTTGAGGAAAAAACGACAATGAACTTGCCTGCCTGTCACTTCCGGATTGAAAAGCTGACAGGCGGGAGAACGCCAAAATTGGATTGCACTCCCGAGCGCATCTTCCATCCCTGAGCTGGATCTCAGATGATGGGATTGCCTGCTTCGTCCGGCATTTCAGGTGGATTTGCCAGCAAGACAAAGTTTTGCCCGACTTCGATCGAAACGTCCCTCGGAGAGCAGGATGCGACAGCACAGCTCCGCAGCATAACAAGCGATGAACGCCAGAGTGTTTTGTGCGGTTAGTGTAACGAATCCTCCCGTATATTGATTAATGCGGGGCATTTAGGGGTCAAGGAGAGATTGATAACCGGAGGCAACTATGGCCGAGATGAAGTCGCCGAAACGCAGAGACTGACGCCAGACGGGGGTAGAGACAAGATAGGCTAGGTCTGCGAGGGGAGTTGCTTTAATTAGAGAGTGCATTTTGTTTCCATAAGCTCCCACTCCCGGGCAAAACGTTACACACTCCAGCAGACCTGTGATGACACACGCGTCTAGGTGTAAAAAGACATACAACACCGGGCATTCGCCGGTCGTCACCGACCCGACTACTACTCCAGCCCTCATTGGCTTATCTATGGGAGAGCGGACGGGATCCCGAGTTCTCCAATGGGTATGGTCGTATGTGGTGGTGAGAGGAAAATTGGAAGAATATGTAGGTCGGCATGACGGGTTGTCGTGATGTACGGCGCATCATCAGGTTGGCAATCACCCTCGTTGCTCAAGCGGGGTGCTGCATCCCGTGCACGAAGTCAGTAGGACTGATTCATGGAAACGCACGAGTACCGACGCATGCTTCAGGCCTGGTGCAAGTGGATCATTCTGCCAACCAGCTCCAGTTGGGCCGAGGTACAGTGGCCCACTCTTGCGAACACTCACTACACTGAGTGCAGTAAACCGGATGGGTGTCGCAACATCGCCGCCCATCTCTTCGCTACTTACCGAACCTGAGAGCGATCGAACACTCGTGCATCCTTCTCAAACTCGTTGACGCCACACAGATATCCTTTAGCATTCGCGGCACCTGACGGAAGCGCTCCCACTAACGACACTGTCAATACAGTCTTGACTTCTCGCGCAAACCAGTACCATGCATTCATGCTCGTCGCTTACACGACCAATAAAAGACCCCGGTCTCATTATGCCAAGCCAAGTCAGCTTCTTCCAGGCTGATCTGCAACGGCTAACCAAAGACGAGCTGCGTGACTCTGGGAAGTTGGGTATCCATGCTGGGACTAGAAGACGCCGGTTTTTGGTCACTTTATCTCCAACTAGTGCGACTGTGACCTGACCAAGGGCAATCATGAAAAGACCCCCATCTCAGAGGGAGCCACACTCCGTTGTGGCGCAGTGGCGCTGCACTATGGACAATTAAATCCATGCAGTTCCATTGTACGGGCCGTCCCGCCAGGCGTTGGGTTGGTTGCATCGAATCCCACGGTGATTTTATACCTGGGCGAGACCAGCGGTGACCTCCAGTCTGGGGAGCGGGTAGTCGCAGTAGATCTGAAAAGTCGTGCAGCCCAGTCGAAGCTACACGTGGAGCTACAGGGCACTCCTGCGCGCACGCGTTCAAGTCCTGCATTATCATCGACAACGTCACCTCCCCGACGACTATTTCCGGATCTTTGGTAAATTGTGATGTTCACGTAATAACTCGATCTTTGAGGTGTTCCTGACTTACGCCGTCAGTTGACTTGGGAAGGTGCGAGGTATGCCGTTTGGCCATTTCTAGGTTGTTGCTTAGCATGGCCGGTTACGCTGCAATCAGATCCGCGTCAGCGAGAGTGTTGAGAGTAATACCAACTTATCTGCTGTTCGAACCAGATTCGTCGCGTTTAATGTTTGCAAGGCTTGCCAAGGTCTCCGTCACGGTTATTGGTATAGGGCTGGTATCACTAAAGCTTGTCTAAACTTGAATAACGTGACTCGGCATCCATTGAAGGTCGTGACTCGTGTTCGTCATTGGGAGTGACCTTCCGGGGGACCTTGGTAGTCGCAGGGAGGAGGCGACAACGTCTTGCGACGGGTGCGTTGGTGGTGGCACCGGTGGCGCCACCCGGTTGAATGGCGAGGGAAAATTGAGTCATGGCCTTGCAAGGTGCTCAGCAGCAGTCAGTCTTCTTGGATATTCGTGGGAAATCTACCTCTATCTCTGCCCAAGGTACGTACCGAAGAAGAGCACGCTGGTGACTGCTCTGAAAGCTTTCAAGTTTTTAGCGGCAGGGGGCGGCTGGAGACGAGGCAAACAAACATCATCAGGTAAGTCGAGGCAGAGCAAAGGTTAACTCAAACCTGGTTGATGACAGATAACTAACTCCAGAACAGAACCAAACACGTAAACACTCAGCCCAAACTTGAAAAGATGTCCCCAAGGTCTTCGCCAGCAGCTTTCCGAACATCAGCGTCCAGACCGTGAACCTTCCCATTCGCTTTAGCAGCATAACGGATTGTTGCCTTGTCCGCTACCTTTAGAAGCCACGATGCTAATCGGCTCAGAAGCCACTCTCTGCGGGCTGCCCGCAAAGCTGCGAATGCTATGCCCGAGGTCGCATAGCAGATATTTGCTGTAGACGGGTGCGTCGGAATCAATACCTGAACCCATCTGAGCAAACTTACATAACAGCCCGAGCTACTCATATAGCTGGTCATCGAACTGTTCGTCCTCTCCACTCATGGTTCGCATGCCTTCGTTGTGGGTAGGAATGTATTAGTATGGTGGGCCAAGTCCTTCTCAGAGTTCCCAAAAACGTCTCGAAGAGAGGAACTCCATCCCCGTAGGCCTCTTACTGGGATTGTTGGGCAACACATACTCGCTTGGTCGCAGGCGGGTTTTCGTTGTCGGTTTCACTGTCCTCGAGGTGCTCGGCAGTGTCTTCAGCCTCTCGGTGGCGTTTGCATGCGCCGGGAGCAGGCATTGTGTTTTCACCCTCGGGTTTGTCTGCAAGACTTTTTGAGCAGTGACCAACCATCCAATTAGAGGGGATACAACCCCCCTGGATTTGATAGCTTACCTTGATAACCGACGCGCTCACTCCCGGAAGTCTTGGTGGCATACGAGACAACGTCATCATGACCATTTTCTTGAGACTGGGCGCGCTCCTCGTTTGCGTCAGAGGGTTTAACGTCGGCATTGGTGTCGGCGGACAAGCTGTGGCCCTCTTTCTGGTTCTCGTTCTCCACGTTTGTCTCAACATCACACTCCTCCTTGTCGAAGGAGGAGACGTCCTCGAACCCTCTCCCTTCCTCGTTGCCGACGTATGATTCGTCATCCTCGTGGTCAGGAGAGTTATCGTCCAGCATAAACATGCACTCTCTGTGACAATCGCAGTTGATGCCATCATGATCGTGACAGTGAGTAGAAAACTCAGCGTGGACGCGAGGAGGACCGTGGACGCGAGGAGGACACTCAGTGCCATCTGCGTGGACGTGAGGAAAATACCCAATTCTAGTGAAGGTAGTTCCAAGGGTGCAGCTAGCCGGGACGGAGGAGGCATCCCGAACGGGGTAGATGGGCGGAAAGGGGTATTCAGGCAGAACGGAACCGATGGGTGAAGTAGGCAGGAGGCGGCTGAGGCCCAAATCTCGGGAGCCCCAACTGGGAGGCAGATCTGCGTCGATCGAGGAAATACCTGGCAGAAGGTCCCCTCTTGATGAAAAGACTGGAATGGTTGACATTATCGATCCATAGCCACTAGGGGCACGATGATCATCGGAGGGGGTGGAGTTCATGTCGATGATCTGGTCAAGCGTACGAGGGGCAGGGTCGACATCATCGCGTTGGTGGGGGCAATCGTCGCTGCACACAGTGATGACCTGGTCAAGCGCACCAGGGGTAGAAATGACATCATCGGGTTCGTGATGACAATCGTCCCCGTACACCGTATTACTCTGCTGGCTTCCCTCGGAGCATTCGTCGCAGTCAGGTGAGCAAACACCAAAGTGGATCGACTCTTCTATCAGGGGCATGGTTAGATCGGGTTCTAGACGCACTCTACGTATGGGAGCAGCCGCAAAATGACTTACGATGAGTGATGTCCATGGTTAAGTAACGGCCTGGAGAAGGTGTGACCTGGATCTGCAAAAGCAGCGTGGGTGGAAAGGAGAGGGTGGAAGTTTCAGTAGTAATGACGGCGTTTTATGGAAAGTTCTCGACGATGACCTTGAGGATGGGGCAAGTTGCGACCCAAAGGTTGGCCGAAGATATCGGTGGCTGTGGCGCCCAATATCCAACGGAGGGCAGACTTACTGGCAGAACTCATTTGGGCGCGGTGCTGTCGTCCACTGTGGCTTGCCGAACGAAAAGCTTCCATCAAAGTGGGAGCTGGTTCAGTGCCCGGGCAGGTCCACATAACCCCAAGGTAGGTACCTGTCTGGGCCTCGTGAAGAAAAAGGATAGTGCGTGGACCTGTGCCGGCGATTGCGGATAGGCGCCAGCCATTAATTGTCGAGGACAGGTTAAAAAGGTTGCAAACCTGCCGCATGAAGGGCCCATTGGAGCGGAGTGGTGTGTCCAGTTTGTTCGATCGGCGAGGACCTTGGAGACTCCGGAGCGGAGGTCGACGACCCCGCGTATCCTCAGCCGGGCTTCAACCTCGCCTACCTTTCCAAAGCTTCGAAACGTCTTGGTAGGTCATGAGGTGAGTTATGTCACCGCCAAGACGAAGAAGGATTTTTTCCAACTCTTTTAATCCAGCATCACTCCGGGGGTCTCGGCCTAGTCGACATGTAAACTTTACATTTAGAGACTGGATCTTCATTGGTTAACCGTAGTGGTCTCAAGATAGAGTGTGGATGTTTTCGGTAGACAAATCGCTTGTTTGCCGGAGGAATCGCAAAGGGGTTAAACAAAGCTATGATCCTGCAAAAGGCAGAGGCGCTAATGATTATTATCTTATTGAAGATCAAAGCTGCTTTCTCAGTGACTCCTTGGTACATCCAACAAAGCGTTTACAATCCTGTGGATTTGGCCCATTGGGAGTATAATCCATCACAAGTCCACCACTTGGTTGTGTTTCCAGCTTCCAATGACTGCAATACATTGGAAATCAAACCACAGAGACGGAGGCATGCGCTATCTTACGATATACACTACCTTCTACCATTAGAGATTGCCCCTGGTGTTTGACGGAACTCTCCGAACCGCACCATCTTCTGAAGCCATCATTTCGAACATGATAGGTTGCCAATCCCCGTTCCCACTCGCATGTTTCTTCTTCCTCTCTACGTGGGGGCATAGGTATGCCTCAACGACCTGACCACCCGCGATAACTACATCATTGACGCTCTTACGGATTTGGCTGGCAAACTGACCACCTTACTTGATATTCGGGTTGCTCTTTGTCATGTCGATGAGATCCGTCACTGTCAGCTGGCGGCCATCGTTCCCGCCGGTGCCCTTGTCAACGTCCAGAGTCCGGACGTGGGGCCCTGAGCCATCTTCTTTGTAATATCTCCCCGCATCCATGTAAATTCCCCGGCGGACGCAGGAATAAGATTACCTCCTGTGCCGTCCTGGTTGAGCATGAACGAGATCGAGTCAAAGTTCACCACGGAGATGCCTATGGGACTAGCGATGAAGACAGCGTTACCGCTGCGAAGTCGGCGGCTGATGAATGCCTCAACCCATCATTTCACATTTAACCCTCTTGGCTCTCACATTCCAGGGCGCGCGAGTAAATTTGAAGCTTCTCGAAGCTTGAAATGACAGGGAGCTCAACCGCATCGCTGCCACCGTAGATCTCAAGGCTCATAACAAGCCAAGTCATGCTTTCTCTTGACTAAAGCTGCCCCGAATTATCCGACGTCGCTTAGAGAATTCGGGATCTCGAGAGCGTTTAAGGCACAGCGCCTTGAAGTGCTTTCTTACAATAAGTGAAGATGGCAACAGAAGTGCCCGCGCTGTGGAGATCGGGAAGTCCGGCGCCAACTACCGTATTCTCTGGGGAGACACTGACAGACCCTTTGATGCGGTGTTGAGTCACCTGATCGCAACTTCAAGGCCTTCGTTTTTGTCTTTCTTGTTCTTCTCTCGATCTCCTCGGCGGGGACAAGGTGGGCGGTAGGGGCAGAAGGATGTGAGAACGATTAGCATCTATCGTTGTGTATAGAAGGACCCCGAAAGATGGTTGAACCCAGCTCTGACCTGAGCCAGCGCATCAACAAGATTCACGTACCCATCAGAGGAGACCACTGCTATGAACACTTGGACGATAAGTATGCATGAGTGATGTGCTGAGCCTTGCGGGAGGGTGCCACAGAGTATGATGTCGGAAGGCTGCTTCATGCTGGTAAGATTCAGATGCGCGACTGTCAAGGTAGCGAGGTATTAATCAGAGGGCTGGCGCGCAAGTTTATCATGATGCAGCAATAAGCTGACCACCCGACAAATTGCAAATTCCTGCCGTGCAGCATGCATCCTCGTAACCAACGAATGACGGGACTTCCGAACACCTCTCGACGGGGCAGATTCGCATTGTCTTTTAATCCGAAGCTTGCGATTCTAAAGGACATCCACTGAAGTATCTTTCTCCGACGCGGATCAGATGGCTTTGACACGCACGCAGAGTTGGACATTGGAGGATCGCACGGATATACACCGGCTGGTTTTGCGAGAAACTCCCGATGCTTCAATCGTCAAGTTCAATTGCGCGATCTACGTTGGCCCCGAGATAGTTACCATTGGCAACTCAAGGGAGCCTACTTGACCGCTCTTGCGTATGAGCGCCCATCACCGTGCCGGAGCTACGCCTCGCGACGCTCCTTCACTTCGCTTCAACCCGTAGCCCCCACTGAATCCGCTTCGCAGTAGTTGTCTCTCAAGCATTTCCACCACTCTGGCTCCTCGCCATCGGCGGTTGCCGACGATCCCGAGTCACTCTTCTGCTCACACTCCAACACCTCGGACAGCTGCTCCATTTCGTTGATATTGCCGGTGTTGTCTATCTCAAAGAACTCCAGCGCTGCTGGTCCCCAGGCGTTGGGCTTCATAGCCTCGTTAATGTCACAGAAGATGATGGTTTGAGCGGTCTGAATCCAAAGAAGCAAGGTTAGAATAGGTGGCGAAGAGATGAAAATGAATGATTGATCAGCACAGTCCAACTTACCAGCTTCAAGCTCTTATCCTGGCCCTCGCACCATTCTTTAGGACACGAAGTGCTCACACGTCCCTGCACGGTGTTCTCCCAGACACATTCGTTGCGAGAAGGTGTCTGTAGAGTCATGTAGGTAGCCGACGAGGTTTGAAAGTGGATGCTGATGTCGAGATCGTGGCCGAAGGCGGCGGTAACCTTGTCCTGGGTCAATGACATCAGAAGCCTCGACAGCACCTCATTGGAGACAAGAAGAACTGTGGACGCATAGGGCGGCGAGGCTTGCTTTACGTCATTGCCAAACCAGGTCAAGAACCCGAGTAGCTGAGCCCAGTCGTGCTCGTTCGCAGGCAGGAGCGATGACTTGAAGTCGGTGGTCAACAGTCTGGGTCCTTCCATTATGAAGTTGGGATCACACCACCACACTGTGTGTCGTTTGAATATTTTTCGACGGTGTTGGATACGAGGGGAGCGTGGATGAGGTGATGCTGCCTGAGCCACGATCCGTAGGTAGATGTTTGTTTGTGGGTGGGTGGGTTGGTGGTTGAAAAAAGAAGCAGGTAAGCGCAGTGGGTTTCAAGGCAACGCCAGCAAGAACCGATCGTGCCTGCCAAGTCTGCGCCTTCCACAACTGCATTAAAGGCACATTGTAGGGTAACAGGTAATTGTGCCCTGACGGCAACGGGTCACGCCCCAGTGTTGCAGTGTTTTAGCTACGTGCAGGTGAATTTTCAATGAACATGCGCCAACGGTAGAGCTGAAGCCGTGATGGCAGGCAGCGAAAGCCCCACATCCACCGGGGGGAGGAGGATGACAGCGAAGGAGACATTCATTGTAGTCTTTATCATCAGTTGTATTCTGCAATTGCCTAACGCTTGTCGCATGTCAGTTGGGCTAGCACTGTGCAAGACCAGACGGGGTGGTGGCCAGTGCATGGCTGGGATGGATTGGGAAAAATTTAGTGAGGTATGCTATGAGAGAGGCGATATTCTAGCGAGGCAGTGGAGGTTATAGAAATAGGTGCTTAGGAGGGGAGCTAGTGGCTCACTAAAAAATAATACTCATGAAGGTACGTGCACATCCTTCTCTCTTGCACGATTCTCCAATTCTAAATGCACTTTGCCACACTGTACGTCCCTTTTACACTGCAGCACTCTTTTTTAAGGTGTCTCTGTTAACATGCGCTTATGAATGCTGAGGTAGCTACTTATACTTAGAGGAGGCGACTAGAAAGTTTATCGAGATCATGTCTACTCCTTGCGACTAATACAAGGCAGAGAGGAATGGAACAGACGCGTAAACAGCTAGCATTTTCTTCAAGCGTTGGGCCTTCTGATTCTAAAACGAAATGCTACCTCACTGACGATGAGGATTCATCCTAATGACTGCGAGGCGCGAGGAGTAAAAAATGCTTTATAGGCGACAGGCTGGCTTGTTGAAGAGAGGAGGGACGTAGTGTGTGGTACCTTGTGCAGGTACCCACTAACAACGGTCGCTCAGTGCAGCATGTGGACCTTTGGGAGTCGTTCCCACTGCCACTCGTGTCACTGCCCGCCGTACACCTTATCATGACTTCCTGCAACGGGATCAGCTGAAGTAGGTTCCTGCCATTTACTGAAGTTTTTGCCATGCTTGCTGCTATGCTCACTGCTACACCAATTGAAAACTGGCTAGCAGCGTAAGTGACCGGCTTGCGCGTACAACCCTTCCGGAAAAAAAGAGAAGAAACAAGATCTGAGCTAAAGACATGAATGCAGGCCGGTAATCATCATCCCGATCAATGATAGAGGCCGTTGGGACATTATGTTAAAGAGCAGCTAAGTGGAAAAAGTGATGGAACGTGTTGACGACGAAAATGCCGATTGTCGCTGAGAGAGCTGTGACGAGCAAATGCCAGACAATGGATGCAACCTATCACCGTATCGCTGCTTTTAAGGGGCGCAATCATGAGTACCAAAGGATTTTGGTCTTCCATTGCTTCTGCTGCAGTTACAATTAAAGCTGCTGCAACATAGGTAGACAGCGCATTGAATCTCTGGCACGCAAGAGTTGTAAGTGGTGCCGAATTCATTTTGGTGTTACTGGAAACGCGTCGAAAAACCTCGATGGCAGGCAACTTTTTAGCTTCTTGTCAGCCGCGCCGCTCATCTTGGGGCCAACTGAAGGGACATTTTTTTTCCAGCGTGAGTCGTGGGCGGATCAGATTCAATTGGAGACGCAGACGAGCAGACGCCATCGTTGGGACGTAGGCTACGAGCAAATCAGTTCGCTCTGAGTAGACCTGCCATCAGGAGCAACAGATGTTGGAGAGGATTGGGCCTTGGCTTCGTTTGCGGCACTCCTTTTCTACCGATGACGTTGATTGGGGACCTCTGTCGATCTGGAACTAGCAGGAGCGGACTGCACGGTTGTGGCAGCTTTTGGGAAGACCCACGCATGCGTCACGTCACTGGGTGGTGAGAATCTCCGAAGCTCCCACAGCCGCAATAACTTTTGAGCAAACCTCGAGTTCGCTGGCAGGAACGGCTACATCTCTACCGACATCAGGTCCTTTCTATTACCTCGCTAACCTCCGCAATGCCTACAGCGTACATTTCACAAATTAGGGGCACCACTTGATTTGCAGCGATGAATTGAGATGGTGATGCAGCCGGAACACTGTCTCTCAATCATGCATGGTCATTCCCACCCCGCACATAGATCTTCTGACCAAAATTGCACATGGCTGCACCGGTGATCTCGGGACATGTTGCCGTCCTGATGAGGACCCATTGGCTGCCGTCTTCAAATACCTTCGAGGAGGTATCCTTGGTGACAACAGGCTCCAGAGAATGGAGCTCACCCATCAAAATGGAAGTGGTCTCCTCTGTTGGAGCGCATTCCATGATAATGATGCGAATATAGCCCGTCTTGACGGGGGCACTCGTATTCGGGGCGACACGGGGCTTGCGCTCAGCCCGTGATTGCTAAGAAAGACGTGTTAGAAAAAGCTCAAAATGCGCCTAAACTACTCGAAGAGATGGCGAAACCTGGCGTACCTTGAGGCTTCTGCGGCTGAGAGGTTCTAAGCCGCGAATGACTTCTAGGAGTAGATTAGCAGTTGCGGCGCCGAAGCGACGCTGATCTGGTGGTAGCAACCATGACTTCTGTCCGGGTGGTGACTGGTGATATATAACAGGAATGTCCGAGAACCAGAAGGTGTTCTTTCCAAGGAACAGGAAACACGCCTCAGCTGCGAGACATTCACGTTGTCGCGGTGTCTATGAGTGTGCCGATCCCAATGTAGGCAGATTTGTAATGGAGGGCACCCAGTTGAGGTGTGGTTTCCTCGACTTCGTGTGCGGGCGGACCGACGTAATCTTAAAGCGTCATCCCTTTCTCGTTTCTCGATATGCCCGCCTGATAATAACCACCCAGGACGAAGCGCATCGGCGGACGCGTCATGGATTCTTCCGATTATTTTTCGCATGAACCCTGACATTAATGGTCCCTTCTTGGGGTCCTCTTTCTCTTTTAAGGATCATGATATCTTCGAGAGGGAATGGTGATTTTCTCGCCGGCCCTTGAGTCGCACCACAACCTCAACACACGCTGAAAAGCCTCAAGGGTGGGTCGTCGTGATCTGAAATAGGGAACAACGCTTGCACTCAAGAAAGTATAATTACTGCTGTTAATCTGTTGCAGTGACAGGGTCACTAGAGCTGCAGGGCCGGAAAGGCGGGGCCGCACTCAGGTCGACGGATGTCCTTTAGCTCCGCTCCGGTGCTTCAGATACACCTGGAATAGCCAGTACGTCCGGCGAAATCCAATGAAACAATAATGATTTTTCCAAGGCTTCAAACGAATGTTTAGTCTTCATTGCTATTCGCCATTCTGTCTACATAAGTGTTCCGGTCCCTCTTTCAAACGGCAGCGTGGTATGCTGTCTCAACAGGTCCAGCAGACTCTACAACGCCCAGGCTAGACTTCCGCTTCGCTGAATCCACTGCCGGGTGCTATCTGATGGATACTTCAACATTTTAACACTCACAAGAAAAAATAAAGGGTTTGAGGCCAGCGAGGGTGAATCGCGCAAGCAGCGCTCCTTTCCGGGAGGTGCCTCTCATGCAAATGCAAGAAGGTCAGCCCCGTACTGGGCTTTTGATACATCTAATTATCTATTGATTGTCTTCGCTAGAACTCCCCCCAACTAGGGTCAACTGCGGTCCGTGGGGACGCGTCATTACACCATGGCCTCTGTGTAAGGTGTATGCACTATAGACAAGGAGTTTATACCCCCCCAGCGGGACACGAAATGACGGGCTAAGCGACGGAGAAACTTTTAGAACTAGAAAGTAACAGAATAATGAGAGTATTAGTCAGGCAGACTTGCGGCTCTTGAAGCAAATACCTTGCGACTTGGAGACAGAGCTTGGTATTTCTACACGCAGCTTTGCCGAAGAAAGTTACTTCTATAAGGGCTATAGACCGCATACTGCGTAAGGTGATCAAAGCCAACTTGCTGTGTTAGGACTATATAGACCCTGTTGCTTCGAGGAAGCCGCCAGACAACAGCCATCCTCCTTGTAACGGTACAACCAGGCGCTTGGGCAGTTGAGACACTTGGAAACCGAGGCGGGCAAAGGCCCGTAACGCTTTGCCGCCGACTTGGTTCCCGTCACGCGAAACGGTTCTGCCAGAGCTTTTTACCGGAAATCCGAGGAAAAAGGCGGAAAATGCGCGGAGAAAACTCTGTCATCAATATTGATACGACCATGTCTTCTACTTAGACGGAATTATCGTTCGAAGGGATGCGACTCCTCAGACTGCACGGCTTCGAGACACCATAGAATTTCCACAGATGTTGTCGACAAGGAGCATCGTCCAATCAGGACTCTGGAATCAGATGGCTTGCAACTCTCTCATCGTCCAGATGAACTACCTTAGTCAGTATCCCAGGGGGGCGGACCACCAAGGACAGCCGACGGGAGAGTTCGTCTCAACAGTTTTTAGGGCTGGAGTCTGCAAGCGAGCTTCTTCCACGAGTCAGGTTCAAAATGCCCATGCCTGCATATCTTGGCTGTTTCGGGCGCTGCCGGCCTCACGCGGAGTGCCCGCCGGCGCAGCAATGGCAGGCAGGCCGGCACCTTAAGCATGTTTCGCTGCAATTGAAGTTACTGTCGCGTTGGGTTGAAGTATTAAGAGCAATGCAATTGAAGTTATTATTAGACGCAGGCGTGTATTAAGTTCCAACCAATGAGAGACTTCCGCTCCATGTCTGCGGGCCTTACACAGGCGGAATACTTTGGCTGCAAAAGCGATTCGACCAGTTTCTTTGCCATAGAAATAACCGAACTACAGGACATATAACAAGCTCACAAACTATTTGAACGCCTTTCTAGTGTACCACTTGGGGGTCCAGAGCTGGCCTGTGAACTGGCGCTGTGTCAAGTTTGTGTCAGCCGAGCATAGCATCGAGTCAGGTTAGACGGCACCTGACAAAACTCTAAAGCACACCCTGCTCAAATTGCGGCATTCAGTCAATTGCTTCTCATGGATCGTGTACTCTGAACTGCGTATTTAATCAGCGTTACTTGCGCTGTCTCTCCTCAAAAGCCCAGATACAATTCGATCTATCTAATTACTCACTATCTACGACCATCCATCTCTTTCATCTTTCATTCACTACTACCAGTCGTTGACCGACGCTACAAACAATTACAAAATGCAATTCTCTACTATCCTGGTCGCTCTCTTCGCAGGCATTGCCATTGCAGCCCCTTCTGCTGTGGAGCCTCGCCAGAACACGCAGGTACGCAAGCGATCTCAGCAATTTCATGACCATCGCCATGACTGACAATATATCTAATAGTGCGACTTGTGCCGTAAAGATTGCTTCTTCGGGAGAGGAAGCAACGCCGTCTTCGAGAGGTGTCTAAACACCTGCAACAAGGATCTTGGATGCACACTTACACCTTGAAAAGCTTCAAGAGCGCGATGTATGAATCCGTAATCTACGTCTGAGATGCTTGACATCAGCTAACACAGAGAATCAGACATGTCTGCGGTAGATAGTGCCTAGTCAAGATAGAATCAACTTAGTTCTTCACTTCGCTTAGAATCGTACATCTATACCTCACTTTTCTCGCCTCAGCGTTGCCGTTTGTGATGGCTACTTCGGATACTTATCTTCAGGGGTGAAAGTCAGCTTGAGATTCCACCGCGGTTGTCGGAATTGAAGTCGATTGAAGTGAGAGGGATCCCGTCCAAACTGCGCTCCCGCGTACCGGCCCCACCTGTCCGACGGTGGCCCCCAACCCCCGACCCGACTACTCATCACCTCCAGCAGAATTAACATCAGTCATTAATGGCCTTCAATCAACCGCTCGTGAATTTTGACAGTCGCCACTCATCTAGAAGACAATTCCGGCTGTGCTGAAGCTGTTCATACTTGTTATGGCACTCTATTTGTGAGATATGAAGGCCGCGCAAGCACGTACGTGAGTCAATGTGATCACCTTTGACAGGCGACGGTCGATCCCTGGCCACCCTCGCTCTCCCGATTGTTATTCGGGCCTACAAGAGCCAGCAACAGAACGTCCATTTCGACTTCTACAGTTCCACTCAAGGCCATGGACATTTTCTGGGTGCTCCACACTTTCAGAGGGAAACGCTGTCTCCCGAAAATCCTGATGTCGAAAGCCCATGGTGACTGTTGCAGCGGGTGATGAGAAATGTTGTCACACTCGAGGAGAGACGGTCTCGGGGTCCATATGCCCTAGCAGGATTTGGCGCGTGCAAGGTCAGTTGGCCATCATAACTCATGCCGCATGAGCAGGAGGAGTGCCAAGTGAACGGCAAGGAGCCGCTGGGATACCGTACAGTAAGTTGTGACTGGTCCGAATGCCCCCAGTATCGGATGATGCTCAAGCTCTGTGAAAGTGACGTCCTGCAGTCTGGAATCCATGCCAAGAAAGACGTCAGTGAGCAGCAAGTTGCTGAATGCTCCAAATTCGACTCGGTCTGTTTGATTCTCCGCTGCCTCAGGCCAGCTAAGGTCACCCAGTTGGTCACCAGAGTTGCTTGCCGCTCGACATATTCACGTCCACAAGCGCTGCAGCCAAGAGATTCGATCACATCCTCTGAGTGCGGAACAGATACAAGACCGAAATTGGCTAGGGAGATCTGCTAGACAAGAGGCACTGGGTTGTCCGATTTCACGGCTTGAACAAAAAATAACTGGAATTGACTGACTTGAGGGGTATCATGAATGAAACAAAACGCCGATCCAATGCATCGCTGCCAAAAATACTTGCCCATCCGAAGTTCACGATGTGACCTTCGCTAGCATCATCATTCATCACGCACGCGTAGAGGCAGAGCGCCGGTCTAATGGATCTGAGGGCGTGCGATGCCGCGATCTCTTCCCCTCCCTCGACAGAGTATCCGCATTTGTCGGGCTTCCTTCGCTTGAGCGCGCTCCTCTCTCCGAAAGCAGCAACATTCTATCGTAGGCTGTGACTGGTGCTGCACAGTCCCAGCCGACGCGCGTCGATATACTCCTGTCCTTCTCTGGCTGCTTTGGCTCCATCAACTCCTCCTATGTAAGTCGTTCAGTCTGTGGGAGGGGTATCGGCCTAGCGTCCCGGGCACTGTCTAACCGTTTCCCTGGTACCAGTACTCCTGCCTCGTTAACACGGTCGGGCGCCAGGAGTTGACGCCTCTTTGTTGCCTGAGGCGGCGACTTGAGTTTCGCGCATTCTCTGAAGCTGATGAAATTCTGCTCGTTCAAGCCTAAAATGGACTCTAAGGTATTGACGGTAAGCTCTGGATACGTCTGAATAGCGTCCCATAGCGACAGCTTTGATGGCTTGGCAGCGGCGGCGGTATCCTCCTCTTTGTCCTCGTCTGTGTAAGTCTCGTAGTTGTCAGCATCGTTATTAGCGCCTGAGACCTCCTATGTTTGCTATTGGATATCGTAGAAGTTGATAAGATAACTGAGTATGTGCACTCTAAGGGGGGTGTTTGGTTTGCGCAGGGCGTAAAACTGTTTTGCGTGCTTGGGAAAGCGAGTTGGGTTAGGCAGCATGAGACCCTCGTCGCGGAGAGAGATGATTGGCTTGATGGGCAGGTTGGGGTTTTGCAGGTTCTGATTCTGGATGTAGGCCATCTTCTGCTTGTGTTTCGCGTCTGAGTTGTTGATGCGGCGGATGAGCTTTTTCTTGGTTGCGTTGATGCATGTTTGTATGAAGTTGCGGATCGAGGTAAGCTCAGCGTTGAGCTGGTCGTCTTGGATATTCCTGAAGTCGATATACTCGTCGCGGAGGAGGTACGGGATGTCTGTGGAGGCAGTCATCGTGGCGAGCACCTCATGGTCATTGGGCTGACATGATCGAATACCGATGAAGGATTAAGATGGGTGCATTCTCCGATGGTTGATGCGTCCGGAGATCATGGGTGGCACGGGTGCGCGGATCAGCGGACGCACAATATTCCGGGTGAGTCATCCGGGCCCGGGCCCGTCCAGGTCTCCATGTAGCGGGCATCACGTGACGGCATACTTCACGGGTACAATGTACAAGCGATGAAAAGTGACATTTGTTTTCTGAATGCGCAAGTGCCCTATTATGCTCTACGAGATATAAAGTCCCTGATTGATTTGTGTTTTTGGAATATAGAGTGATAAGCTGAAACCCCAGCAAGGAACGCAGGGGGCAGACGAGGAAGAGTGGTGGCCCGGCTGACTAAGAATCGGAGGCCGGAATCTTAGGGGCACGGACTTTTCGGCGGTTGAATTGGTCGACCTAGGGCGTGCACCTACAAATCACCACAACTGCATCAATTGACATTTGAAAATCTCAACGTAATATCGACTTGATATTTTGGAGTTCGCGTCACACAGACGAAACTACTTCACATGCATCATTCAGCTGAAAGCCATTTCGGTTTAGACCTGCAGAGAAAGCACGAATTAAATGCGGGCCTAGACGTAAACGGTCATCCCGTTAATCATCAGCACAACACGGGCCCACACGGGCAGGGCCTCCACTGCGTCTGCCGGTTATGCCCTTCTTTTAGTGATAATCTAACTTGTAAATGAAAATAACTGAAACAGGGCTGTAGTAAGATACGCTGCCAAAGAATAAGACTGTGGCTTCAGCAAAAGTCTTAGCTCTAGCAACAGCAAAGAGTCTCATATCACAAGTAAGTGAACGTCAATTACTAAGGCAAAAAGGTAATTAACTACATACAACACCGGGCATTTGCCGGTCGTCACCGACCCGACTACTACTCCAGCCCTCATTAGCTTATCTATGGGAGAGCGGACGGGATCCCGAGTTTTCCAATGGGTATGGTCGTATG
>JABGLZ010000192.1:56291-141871 GCA_014705045.1 Colletotrichum theobromicola | reverse complement strand
CCTAAACTACCTCAAACTATCTACTTATAGCTTATATTAAGAAAAACTACTAGTATAGCACCGCTATTATCTATAGTAAATCCCTAACTATAATAGCTTTCTTATAAATATTACCCCCCTTATACTAATTATTCTCCTATTTATATTCTACCTAATAATACTCCTATATATTTCGCACGCGGCGGTAAATATAATAGTATATATAGTAATATAAACTATCTACTTAGGGTAGTATAATATTAGTAACTAGCTTAACTATAGGGTTTAGGTATTAGAATAACTATAAAATAGCTTAGCTATAGATAATACTAGGAATATTACTAACTAATTTAGTTACTCTTCCCCTAGCTTTAGTAGTAATTAACTAATAGTGGTTCTATAGATATACTATAACTTTATTTACTACTACTATATACTAATATAATATATATATTAAAATAGAATACTGCGCGTTATAGATAAATAGCTCTATATTTACCTATATAGATAGCTTACTTTAGTTTATTACTATTAAATAATTCCTCCTATCCTCTCTTTATAACCTTACCTTTCTGCCCCTTAATTCTATATACTTTCTCCTTAATCTACTTTCCTCCCTAACTGCATTCTATTAGTCAGTTAGGCTTTTTAGCCTAGCTAATATCCCTATTATATAATTAGTTAGTTAATATAGGGTTTAGGACTATATTATAAAAATATTAACTACATAATTTATTAATTTCTAGACTCACCTTACTAAGTATTAAACTGAGAACTAGATTATTATAATTACCTTTATTTAAGCTTTAATTATATCCTACTTTTATGTATTTTACTATAGGAAATCTTAATGGCTTCTTTACTACTGTAAAATAACGGCTTCTACCCCCTGTTTGCATAGACCTACTTAATTTTTAGTGAGGATTTTAATAGCTTCTACTTGAAGCTGTTATTGCTAGTATAATAGGGTTTAGGTATTAGAATAACTATAAATTAGCTTAGCTATAAATAATATTAGGAATATTATTAACTAATTTAGTTACTCTTTTCTTAGCTTTAGTAGTAATTAACTAATAGTAGTTCTATAGATATATTATAATTTTATTTATTACTACTATATATTAATATAATATATATATTAGAATAAAATACTGCGCGTTATAGATAAATAGCTTTATATTTACTTATATAGATAGCTTACTTTAGTCTATTACTATTAAATAATTCCTCTTATCCTCTCTTTATAACCTTACCTTCCTACCCCTTAATTCTATATATTTTCTCCTTAATTTACTTTCCTCTTTAACTATATTCTATTAGTTAGTTAGGCTTTTTAGCTTAGCTAATATCCCTATTATATAATTAGTTAGTTAATATAGGGTTTAAGACTATATTATAAAAATATTAACTATATAATTTATTAATTTCTAGACTCACCTTACTAAGTATTAAACTGAGAACTAGATTATTATAATTACCTTTACTTAAGTTTTAATTATATCCTACTTTTATATATTTTACTATAGGAAATCTTAATAACTTCTTTACTACTATAAAATAACAGCTTCTACCCCCTATCTATATAGACCCACTTAATTTTTAGTGAGGATTTCAACAGCTTCTACTTAAAGCTGTTATTACTAGTATAATAGGATTTACTAATTACTACTTTAATACTTATAAGACTGCCCCTAATAATATATATATAAAAGAAAGTATAATCTTTTATTATTATTTTAAAATAAAGTTATAAAATAACTTTTTCTATTAATTTCTTTTATTTTATATCTCTATACTTCTATTTATAGTTTTAAAGCTCTAAATATATAATTATTAAATTTAAATTACTTAATAAAGAGGTTTCTAAGTTATTTTATACTTAGGGGGGTATATAGTAATACTTTTAAATAATTAGGGTAAGTTTATCTTTAGAAAAAAGTACTACTTAAAAATCCAATCTAAACTTACTTTTATAGTTTAATAATTATTTAAGATAATAAGTACTAGAGGCGTACTTACTATAAAAAGATCCTTTACTTAATAGATAGACTTAGAGTAATTAAGCTATTTTATTTATATAGATAACACTTAAACGTTATAGTTAGTTTATAACACCTATAAACCTTTTTATTACTAAGATAGAGCCTTTCAGTAATAATTAATCCTCAGTACGCTAAATTTTCATTCAGCTCATCAGCCATTACTAATTGTTTCATACAGGTCCACATCACTGTCATCAACAACAAACTCAATACATTAAGAGATATGGATTTTCAGTTGCTGCAGCAAGACAAACGCAACAAGTGTGTTGTAAAAGATATGCTTACCGTACGTACCTCAGAACACACGATGCTTCCTACATCTGCGTGCCGTAGCTGACTACCTTATGAATGCATCACAGTCGCAACAGGTTAGCTTCATACTTGAAAACCCCGAAGATGTATCACGTGACATTAACGTACTTGCGGAAGCGTTGAAGGTTTGTCGCTTTCGCATCCAGCCTCACAACGGCGAAGCTCCACCGTACTGTCACTGTCGAGTGATCATGCGCTAGTCACTGAGGCATGTGGTTAAATCTAAGGGCTGGGAAGGGCAACTGTGGGAGGATCTTCGAGCAGCTAGGATTCCACAACATGCATTAAATACTATCAATCAAGCATGCACAGAAGTGTGTTAATTGAGGGTTTAAACTCGTTGTTCCTCCCAGATGATGAAGAAGTGAAGAGAGCACCGCTGGTCATATCTCCTCGGTAATTGGCTGTTAAAGCTCACCTGCAATGAAGACCGCCGCTCTCATATCCCTTTTCATTGCAATGGCTTCCAGCATCATCACCACAGCTATGAGCGCAAAGAGCAACCTGCCACATTCCCGGCCGGTACCCCCGGCCGGTACCCCCAGCCGGATCGGCGGACTCTTAGGCCCGGGCCGGCAGGGCCCCACACAGGCAAAATACCTTGGCTGGGCCGCACAGGCAGAGTAACCCGACTCTATACGAAAGGGTGTTCGAAGCCGAGAGCAAGCCGAACGCATTGATTTTCAGCACCTGCAGACGAGGATTCAAGTCAGAGAGGACATCCATGCCCTTTTGAGTCATTATCCCAGGAATCTAGACAACGGCATAGATTGATCCAAGGTAACTATGCAACGTCGGTGTTCAATGCTCGAAGTGTCGTTCAATCAACAATCACTTTAACATTTATTGTCTATTCTATACACCGCTGTTGGCACGAGAACTATGGTTGTGGAAAGGGGAACCCATCCCGCCTTTGCCGACATGCTATCCCGTTTCCATTGCAGATCCCCCGGCGTGGCCGTGAAATCGATAAAAGATCGTGGCCAGGGACCACGGTTGTTGACAACGAGCATCCCGTCTCGTACTTAATCCGCACTCTACTCGCTCCGCCAGTTTCTAGCTGCTAGCAGTTCGTCTCATCAAGCTCGTTTGCCACTTCGTCAGGTTCCCACCTGGACACCTCCTTCCGCTCTTTACACGTCCCTTCTTGTTCATCATGTACATTGAGAAACATCTCCTCAGGCTGATCGCTGTCCTTTTCTCGGGCAGCGAGGCTGTAATGGCACATCCCCGTCCCCAGCAACCCCCGCAGCAAATGTCGCCACACTATGTAGACCCCTTGATCGCTCGACAGCAGTCTCAGTTGCTGAACAGCACCCGACCTATTGTACCACCACTCACGGCCCTACCCCGATCATCTGCCGGTATCTCGACTACCCTCACAACCAGTGGAGTCCACAGCTCAACATCGGCGGTCACCTCGATTATTGGTGGCGGCGCGGCTGTGGTGGCCGTGATCGGGGCGACTTACGTTGCTAGTGCCAGCGGCGCCACCCTCTTAGTCGGTGGTATAGCACACGCCTTGTCCGCGGGAACCACGGTAGCGATAAGAGGCGGAGGTCCGAACGGCGACATCCCCGAGATGAAGACGATCTCGGAGCTGCAGCAGACCCAGCGGGCCCCGGAACCCACCGATCCGTCGTTTTGGGCTACATCTTCAGCAGCTCTGGCAACCGCAACGTCCATTGCCTCTTTCTCGGCGTCACGTACCTCCATCTCGGTATCGTTTACTTCCTCCGCTACGTTACCCTCGTCGACCGAGACGTCATACAAGTATATCATTCTCCTGAGGCAAAACGTCAAGGATGAAGCTGTTCAAGCCATCAAAGCCACCCTCATGCAGGAGGCGGTGCCCGACTCGGTGGCAGAGGTAACGAGGGATAGCAACGACCGGGTTATCTTCTTCACGGCTAGCATCACAAATCCCCAAGCAGACATGATTTTAAGGATGACCGGCGTAAGCTCATAACCCACAAATCCGACAAACCGTCGTTTTCTTTTCTTAGCTGAAATCCACAGGCAGCGGCTTTGGCCCCAGACGAACGGGTTGAGCAGGACCCTGCGGCGACCGAGTCTACTTCCGCGTCATTGAGTTTCCCGGCCTCTGCCACCGGTGGTGCTCTCAGCCCGCCTACGGACGCTGGAACCAACGCGGCCAATGTCATCCTGCAATACCCGGCTAGGGAAGAGCTCAAGGTCATCTCGCAACCCCCCGGTGCAGCACTTGCTGACTTGCCCGGCTACGAATACGCTGCCGAGGCGGGGGAGGGCGTGACCATCTACATGATTGATAGTGGTGTTTCCGTCGAAAACCCGGTGAGGAAAGATGGTAACGGTGCCGGCAGATAACCGAAGGCTGACATTGAGGGCACAGGAATGGAAACATATGCCTGGATCTAAGTCCTTTATATACACCACAGGTGCAGAACGGGATGGGTATGACCGCGTGAACCACGGCACCTGCGTGGCTTCCAAGGCAACCGGGCCGACCTTCGGCACCGCAAAGAACGCCGATGTGGTTGTGGTCAAGATGCCTGATCCCTTGACGGTTTCCTCTATATTAGAAGGCTGGGTCGAGATCAGTAACGATGTCTACCATAAGAATCTTGCAGGAAAGGCTGTTATCTGCAACACTGTCGGAACAAGTTAGCCTCCCACCCCTCCGTACTTGAGCTTTTTTTCTATATTTTACTTCCGCCTTCACACAAGAACCAGCTGACTTTAGTCAAGGACTGAATGCGAATCAGACATCGACGGCTCTTGCGTTCAAGCTTCTCATTCAATCAATATTGGCGGACGACATCGTCGTCGTATCACACGCTGGCAACTGGAGGGTAAGTTTGTGAATCGTTGCAGCATCAGTCACTCGTGATACTCACTCCACGTCTTAGAATCAAGGATTCGTAGGGGTAGACGAGTATCCTTCTCTCTTCGGCCAAGACACGAATCTTATCGTTGTCGGCGCAGTCTCTAATAGGGGCCGTCCTTTGAGCTTTTCACAAGGTGTCGGAAACGATGTAACTGTATATGCACCTGGACAGGTTATTTGCGCCAATGCGAAGAACGGTCGAACTCAGACCACTGCTGGTACTTCTGTCGGTATGTTTCCTGCGCTGCATCTCCCGTGGGATCGTTACTCACGTCTTATGTACCCTAATACAGCAGTACCTGCTGTCGCCGGCGTCATCGCCGTATGGCTATCCCAGGAAAGGTACAAGGGTCGCCTCCAGGTCCCAGACCAGGTCGCCAGCAACGTGAAATCGATGCTCAAGGACCTGGCGTACCCTAGAATTAAGGATGGGCCGACAGTAGTCTGGAACGGCGTCGACCCGCGCGGGTATACCTGCGTGTCGGATAACAACCGCAACGTCAAACGACAGGCCAGCGATCCATTATCATCATCATCAGCCAAGAGCTGTCAAGTAGTCTCCGCGGTGCCCGCTTCCGCCGCGGAGCCATGGAGCACAGCACAGCCGGCTCTGCCCTCTAAGCCGCAATGGGACGAGAGACCTGCTGGCTTCACGAAGGTCCTTGCCTCGGACGGGACAGCCAGCGTGTCGTATGACAATACATCTGACAGCGCGATCGAAGGCGTCACGGTCAATATTGAGCAGTGGTGTCTTGCCAAGTGCACAGGCGAGTCTCCCCCAGCACGCTACGGTGCGCGAGTTACATGACTAATCTCCTGGTGATGCAGGGTCGTGTGCGTCTGTGTTTCTTCACAGAGTCCTGCAGGTTCTTAGCGGCAAATATAATGTCTGCTATATCTGTAATCAGTCAGTTCAATCACTCCTACACTCTCATGAGGGATAAGAATGGAAGATAGCTCATAAATGGAGGCTCGGTACAATCACAAATGGTCTAACAGCTTCCTTCGAACCGGTATTAGAAATGCTGATGCAGGTATTGCGTTCAAGTAAGCTCGCCTAAATGCACACCTAAAGCATAACTAAACAAACTTAACAGCAAATCCTAAATGATCAACAGGGCGGGGCCTGTTTCGTCACTAGGGCTGCAGGCAACGTTTTATTCACTAAGAACCTTTGTAGATTAATATCCTGCTCTGTTCTATTATTAACTGATAGCGTACCTATATCCTTAACATAAAGCGTGAAATACACACCTTATATATTATAGTAGAATATGCTCTTGTAAGACCACCTAAGTAAACCTCTACATCTTCCTTTTAATAAACTATTATCTTATGCCAGCCACACTATAGTCTGGCTGGGCGAAGGAGACAAACAGACAGACCCAGCAATGTCTCTGCTGAAGAGGATCGACCAACAAGACGACCCGTATCCTTTCGTCTATATCAGCCAGAATCTTGCACGGATTAACTTGCTTGCAGCGAAGCCGGGCTTCATAAAGATCGCAAGGAGGCCATGGTGGAACAGGATGTAGACCTTCCCAGAATTCATCGCGGCCAGGTCCATCAACGTTCTCTGTAGAGACATGGCTGTGACTTTGAAAGCATTTGATGTGTTGCTGCCGTGGACTGGCGCCCTGATCATATTGCACGGCGAAGTCATACCCCAGTCCCTCTCCAGTCTCATCGCGATCCGAAACGCCTGCAATCATTAGCGTAGCAGGATTGGGGCCTTGAAGAAATTTCATCTCTCCTCTTTGCTGGATATGACCGTAAGCAGGGGAGCCGGGGATCCCAGGGACCATGTGTTCGCACACCTTAGGCTCGTTGTTGAAGGTACCTTCAAGGCATAGATCGATATAAATCAACTATATCGAGCGTTTTTTATGCTGCAACGGCCACTACATGCGAAGAAATCGGGTACAACGCCATATTCAAGGCTATAGGTGTCCAAAACGTTCGCGTCGTGGGCTATCGACTTTTCAAAAATCGTCTTTCAACCTTTAAAGGGCCTAACAATAGGCACACTCAATACATAGTGTAATTCCGTGCGACATTGCAGATGATAATATGAGTATGAAGCTGAAGCGGGCATGATAGGAATACCAGGTCATCCAATTGGTGAGGTTATGGATGTTATGGAACTATTGCTGCCAGGGGGCTGGGCTCGTGATATACAGTGGATTCCGGCGCGGATAGGAGTTGCTCAGAGGCCACTGTACCACGGATATCGGCGAGCAGCCCGTGTTCATCTCGAACAACGTCTTGGGCCACTAGCTGCTCGTGAAGCCATCAGAGCGGCGGCGATCTGGAAGATGATGTCCCTGAGAAAATCCTTTCGAGCTCTCGCCATGTCAGTAATTAAGCATCAGCGAAGACACGACAGACGCCCTGAAAAAGAGCGCCCTGAGTCTGGCACAGTCCCAACCTATTTTGACTTTCTCAACAAGTGAGTCTCTAGTGGCAACTTGTTGCGAACCTAGACTACACGCGACTCTATCAACCATATTAGTTGAGGAGAAACAGACCATGTTTAACATCGCCTCGGCCTGCCTTCGTGCTGTTGTGGTTCGCACATTGTTTGTTACTGAACGTAGATACATTGGGAGATCGCGGCTACCATTGCATTCGGAGGACAAGACAATCCTAAAAAACACTATGCACCACGTCGCAGGGTGTTCGTTTTCAAGATGACAAGGAAAGTGACGGCCTCGCGAACGATAAGACTGACCGCTAGAAAATAAAATTACTGTCACTACGGCACCATCAACTCCGCCTCAAACCAGCGGCGACTCATGGAAAATATCCCTCATCTTCAAAGTTCTTCGGGCGCGATGGCTCCGGCCCTGGTTTCAGGCGACGTTCTTTGTCTTCAGTCGAGAAGTATAGATACCAGCGGTTCCTTGGGCCCCTCGCTTCCTTTTCGGCCTCCCGTCTCGCGCCTTCTGTCGCGCTGATGAAACACATCCACTCGCCCATCTGCTCGTTCATGTCGAGGCTGAGAGGATCACCGTAGAGGGGAGGCCACTCTTCCCAATCGTGGTTGTGGCGGTCCGGCTCAGTGAAGAGCTCCTTCGGCATCAGTGGAACATGCTCGTCGCGCCACATTTCCTTATTAGGGCGTAGGTAACTTCTCGACCACATAGTCGGGAACGGCCAGGGCTCGCGGTTCCACGCGTGCGAAGCGGGGTCTCTGCTTAGCTTGACTCCGTGCTCTGTTGCGCGTCGACGAACGTCTTCGCGATAGTGCGGGTCCATTACCTGAGCAGCCATCTCCAGTTGCTGCTGGGTCGGCTCCGTGCCGGCCGTGAGCTCGTTGTAGAGTTCCTGGTAGCTCGATGCGATACATGCCAGAGTCACCTGGTGTCTTAGATCGGGTCGCCTCCATACGAGCTCGCGAAGTGTGGTTTCGTGAGGGTGGTGCGGCCACCAGAACAATGAGGGAAGCGTTTCACCATCCGTCTCGCTGTCGATACGCGAGAGATCCCCATTCATTATGGAACGTGCGTGAATAGCCTGCCAAATGAGGTCGCTGAGGGTGGTTTCAGGATTGACAATATCATCGACGCACGTAGAGAGCCATCGTGCAAAGGGAGTATGGTGGTACACCCCGCGAAGGACGGCTGTCAGTTCGTTAGGGACTAACACGGGCCGCCTCAGCCGCGAATAGCGTTCGACGTTGCCGTCCCACGCGGCGAGAAGGATGAGGATGTCCTTGTTGAGAGCTGGAAGGTCGCGAGGCAGCGGCATATAAGTGAGCTCGGTGAAGCGGTCCTCAAGTATTGAGCATTCGGGTGTCGGCCACGATGAGGGTCCAGCATTCTTGTCTTCTTGTATGTCGAAATAGTGACCGTCAGTGCGGGTAACGTTGAACTCCTTCTTGGGTATCGGGCGCTCGAGTGAGGACCGGACAGCAGTATCGCCGTTAAGGCAGGCCCCAGTCCTGGGATTCTCCAGTTCGACGGTTCGCGTATAGTCATTCATGACGGCGTATCTCACGGGTTGGTGGACGATAGCGTCGAATATGTCCATGTGGCCATTGTCTCGGGCTTCCTCAGCGATGGACACATCTGGCAGGAGATCAAGTTCATCGTAAAGCGCCTTGTATCCCGCAACAGCACATGCACGCCCAACGTGGTAACGCATATCTGGATAGTGTTGAGCCAGGGATCTGTACGTGTCTTCTGTGGCGAGGTTGGGATACCATATGCAGTACGGCTTCTCTGCCTCGAAAGACATCTGCGGGACCTCATTGCTCATAATGAGACGCGCATTGCGGGCTCTAGCCAATTTTCCCCCCTTTTCCAAGCAGAGCTGTGTGACTTCTGTTGATCTCGCAAACTTCTCATGGTGTCGGGTGCCACGAACAATATAGCAATCGTGTACGTCAACGAAGTCTGCTGGAAGTTCCTTCCCATTAAAGGCGGCCAATTCCATCGCATTGTAGTCTTTGGCGGGAGTCTCATCGCCTGTCTGGCTGGCTGTTTTCGATGGCGAGGTGGACATATGCCTGAAGGAAGGGCGCGAGTGCCAGATAGTATATGGTTGAAGAGCACCGCCTGTCCAATATTGGCTGCAAAGGTACTGTCCGGGCAATGCGGTTGCATGCTTTGTCGGAGGTGTGTAGCGCGCGAGTCTTGAAGCGGCGAGTCGACGGCAAGCAGAAAATGACATCTTTCTTATCATTGAAAATACGTTGGCATGCCGATATAGGCAGCCTAAGCATAATACAGAGTGAGAAAAGTATGGTGGTTGTCTATTTGGCAGAAAGAGATTAATGATCAGTGGCGGCAAGACACGTTGGGAGGTTCGACCCTTTTGAACTAAAAGCGAGAGCGCCATTGCCGGCTAAGAGTCCAGATAACCCTGCTTGTTTGCAGGGGTAATGCATATGCATGACCTGATGGGCCGAACTACCCTAGTCATCTATTCCAACAAGCTCGGAAGTCGACTGTCGAGGTACTGCACAGTCACTGAAAGGTACCAGGAAAAGGGACGGCCTACTAATTTTCCTGTATCTGCGCGGCATTTCCTATGCATTTAATTACTACTATCGAAAGCGATACTAGGTAGCGACAGTGACGATGAGGACGAGGACAAGGACAAGGACGACTACCATGATAAAGGCGATAACAACAGAAGCGACGACAACGACGACGGTGGTGAAGGACTGTCAATAGCGGGATTAAATGCCCCGGCAATTTAGCTTGTTGCCTCCTCGTCTCACAATCTTCAATGCCACGGAACAAAGCACATCTCTCCTAGGCCAAAACTTTGCTTCGGCTAACCTATCTAATGTCTAGGCACAAACATTTACAATCCTTTGGATCTTTGCGTCCTGGGCAACGAAACCTTCGCCAAACAACTTGATCTTGTCCGCAGAAAGAGCTCTTCTCGCCGCTGCCGCTTCTGCGATGGCCTGTGAAGACGTTCGCTCCGATGTGCCGCCATAGGGTCCAATGATAAGCGATAGAACGGCAAACGGCGCCGATACAGGATCACTTACAATGCTTTCAATGGTGAGGGCGGTGTTCCCGATTTCCCCAATAACAGCCGCAATACGAGCCACCATGGCGGCGCCGCCGAACGCAGCACCCACAACCTCGCCAGCGAATGGCAGAACGAACAGGACAATGGAAAGGATCTCGAGCACAAGTCTTTTCTTCTCCAGGTCGCGCTGCGCGGCGCCAATACTTTTGATTTCCTTCATGTTCTCAATGACTTCCTCGAGCATCAGAACGGGCATGGCAATGGCCGTCACCATGTCACCTGTGTCATCGGCGTATCCAAGGCCTGCCATGACGTACATATTCAAGACGCGCATAGATAAGTCGCTGATCGATGGCAACGCCGCCTCAATTACGTCCTTGGGGTTTGACACCTTGACGTTGTTGCTGCTGACCGGGAGACCCTTTTTGTAGAGTTGGGCTTCACGGCAGTGGACCTTCGTCCCTGGGGGCCGCCAGTCAGGTGCATCGACGCACTCACTGGTTTGATGCCAATCGCCGAAGGAAATCCAGTCCTTCTCAATACCGAGGTCTTGTTGAACAGCAGCGTAGAACCCATCCGGATCAGACAGGATGTAAGTCACAGACCATGACTCACTCTGCTGCCAGAACTTGTCCGCCGGAGGACATAGCCCTTCCCTTGTCCTGGATCGAACGGTCCAAGAGCATGTAAAAAACTTGTTTCCGTGCCCGGTGTCGAAATCCATGTAAGACTCCAATTGAGGGCTGATCCTCTGCTTGACATAGTCGGCGTAGTATCCGAAGACAGCATCGTAGCCGCTGAGAGCATCCTTGTAGTCCGCCTGAAAGCTATCAAGAGAGTCGGAGAGTATGCGAAGGGCCCAAAGGTTTCGGCAGACAGGATTGTAGGTATCGTCACTCATGACCTTGACTAAATCATCGAGAGTTTTGGGCCTAACACTTGGGTCACACGTAGTATCGGCGGAAAGGATGCTGGGATAGACGTCGTCCTCTTCGATGTTGTACTCTGGGACAAAGTAGCCAGCCTGCCAGAGATCTGTTGCCTGGCCTAAATCTGGATCAACGCAGATCGACGGGCAGTTCCCACGCGCGCAATTGAACGCGCATAAGCCGTGGTCATCGGCGGTGCTGTCTAGAGTCCTGGCGTTGCTTTTGCTCGTAGGCTCCATGACATTGAGCGCGCCCTGTGCAGAACAGTAGCACACAGCGATTGGGCAGAAGCCGTGAGAGCAGGCAAAAGAACATAGATCATCAAAATAACTTGACGAGCTCATGGCCTGGCCACGCGTGCAAGTGCCGGGGAGGAATGGCGATACTGTGGCGATGACGGTAGGATGCTCAACTGTGTCACAGTAAGAGCCGGGGCAGAATCCCCAGTTGCAAGAGTTCTGACAGAGCCCTTGGTAGTCGCTTGTTTTGCCGACTGCTGGATACGCAGTGATGCCCTTCCACTTGGGCTTTTCGACCTGCGCTCCTAACTTTGTGCAATGACATGCACCCTCCGGACAGTAGCCGTAGCCACATGTGAATTCGCAGAGAGTCGCAAAACCGGGAAGGGGTCCTGTACCCTCAACACAGACCTGGTCTGTACGGGAGTGTGGCTTGGCTGAGATGGAGCCTGCTGCAGTGACACTGCCGACCCAGGCGTTCCAGTTGTTGTAGCCATTGGTCTTGCTGCAGTCTATGGTGATGGCGATCCCGGCTACTTCAGCAATAACTGTGCCACCGCGGACAACAAGAATATGGACTTCGCCTGTCTGGTCGTAGTACCAGGCATTCCCATGGTAGAGACCGACGCCGCCTTCGGGTGTGGCCACCCAGGAAGCCTTCTGCTGAACCCCTCCGACAGTGACCTCGATAGTGGCAGACGATGCGAGTAGCGCTGTGAAGTATATAGCGTCTTTGGCTACGTTCCACGGATGGAACTCGAGCTGCAATTGCGACGCCGTATTGCCGGACGTCCCGCCGTCTTTGCAGCTTGTTGCAGGGTTGGGTCTGTACCAGGCTACCAGACGCTCTGAATCGACCGTCGTCGTGTTGTACTTGTACATGTCGATGGTGAATGGAAGTGTATCTCGCCAGCCATCATGTGGCAGAACGAAATTGGAGGGAGCTTTTCCGATGGTGAAGGCCTCGAGAGACTTATCTCGAACAGGTCCAATATGGTGTGATTCGCCGTAGTCGTTCCATGAGATAATCTGGACAAATTCGGGACGCCACCAGAGAATCTGTTGCCACCGGTCGAACCAGAGATCATCCCCTCGTCACATCCAGTTCTTATCATAGCCAGGAAGATTCGTGTAAAACCACGGAGACGCCGCCATCATGTAGGCCTTTCCACTGAGGTACTGCCTATAGGACGCATCTACATAGGTGTCCATACTTTGGTCACCCCAAGGCCAGGCTGCCCAGCTGAAGAGGCCATCAGCAACGCCATTCGCTTTAGCCATTGCTGGCTTCGCGCCAAGGGACGACCAATCAGGGATGAAAAAGCAGCCGGTGGCTGCCTTTATCTCGACCCAGTCTTCGGCATTATCAGGGCCCTCGAACGTCGATACAAATGGTTTACCCTGATAGTGGAAGTAGGTACCACAGCCACCATACTGATTAATCAGGCCCTGAACAACGCTTTTGGGCCACGGCCCGTTCCCAGCGTAGTCGAAGGAGAAGAAAGCTGAAACCCCAGTGTAGAGGCGTGTTGAAACGCGTCGGCAACAGACCTTTCATTCGTTGGGTCTCCATAGGCCATGTTGAGTGCGAAGGCATCAATATGAGCCGTTTTGGCCTTGGCAATGTCATCGAGCCAGTCATCGGCTGTATAGTTGGCAGAGTTCGTGATCATGAAGTGGGCGAAGACAGCTTGGGCCTGAGCCAGTCGCGCCCAAGCAAAGATGCCAATCAGAAGAGATAGAAATTTCATTGCAAAAGCCAGGGGGTGGATGTGAGCAAAACGAAGATACGATAATGGTAGATGTGAGCGTGTCATATGAAAATGACGGCAGGAACACGGCTACTTGTGCGATGTAAATACATTCCTTCAGAATATGCTCCAGCATGGAATTTTAACGTGCATTCCGAACCTAAAAAATGAGGTTCAACTGCAATGAGATCTATGTCCGTTCTCAGCCGGCCTGGCCTGCTGTTGGCGTGAGGCCGTGTAAGCGGATCTCAATGGCGAAGTCTCTTCCGTTGGTCCGCATAAGCGGCACCAATGGAATTGGCGGGGCTAGGATACCATCCATGGATCCATGGATGCTTAAAGTCCCTAAGACGATGCCGCCTTCTATTCATCTTCCAACAGGTTGGTGTAATCAAACCCGCGGATGGATTGGGCCGTCTTCCAACAACCAACAGCCACTTGCCACTACGCGGTTTTGCCCGCAACCGACACATCCTTGTCTGCTCAGGCCATCGGACTCCACTTTCTACCCGCCTCAGCCGCCTGGGCGATCTTGAAAATCTCTTTGGTTCAGGGGTTCACGAAGTCTAGCTATGAGATGGACCCTTGTCAGGGCACAGTCAAGCTTTAAACCCCGGTCGAAGAAGTCTCTCCCATCCGACATCTCCTGAGTCAAATGAGCGAATGACCTGCATCTTCCCACGACTGACCTGCCTAATGTGTATATTTCGCCCGCTTGGAATGCAGTTTGTAATATGTGTTGGTTCTTGTCTTGAGCCTGGAAGCTCCACAAATATGACAGGCTGTTGCCCCCGCTGCAGGCTGCAGCAACTCAACATGCAGGCCGAAGTCCATGGGTTGCAAGAGAAGTGCTTGATTGATGGTTTTACTCAGGCAGAAGCCTCACCTGCGGCGTGAACAAAATTTCTAACCTAAATTGTACGTGAACCGGTCCTGGATCAATGGATCATGTTTCTTGGCTGTCACATCCAGCAAACACCAGCCAGCTCGCGGCTCATTTCCGAGCAAAATCATCGCAGAATAGCTCGGTCCTGATTAGTGTTACTACATCAATGTAGTCCAGCTGGCGGCAAAAGCTCTGACATCTCGTATGATGCCGTTTCCAATGTGCATCTGATCACAGGATGGACGGAGATGATGCCTCTTTCTCCATTCAGAGTATGTCGGGTACTAGATGCTTGTTCCGCAACACCACTTCCGGAATCAATAACAGCGAAGGCAGAGACTTATCTTTTTGAAAATGGCACAGCTGTTTGTCCTGTCCATGACTACTACAGTTTCGGGGGGGTGGGTGTGTGTCTGATTGAAGCCCCTGCCCCTCTACTGTTCCTCCTGCTCGGATGTGAAGTTCTGCTGTGTTCATCAAACTTCCGCCGGACTTGACTTCTCCATGACAAATCTTTTCTTGGATGTGCCGTCTGAGAAATGCCTTCTTTTAAGATGCAATTCCTGCTTCAAATCCCCCTCCCTACCCACACACCTGCGAACACATCCTTTATTTTCATGAGAATTCCCATCACCTCTTACTCTCAACACTACTCACGGCACCAGGTCTGATCACGAAGACATCATGAAGTTCCTCGGTCTCTTAGTACTTCTTTTTGGCCAGTTGGCCGTCGCTGCCGGTCCGTCTCACGCCTTTGAAACGGTCTTGTACTACATTGCCTACCGGCTGGAATGGAAGATGTACGGGCAGTCTCAGAGGCTGCTGTACCCTGTGAGATCTCCAATTCCGACCAAAGAAGGCGATCTCATCACGTTCCCCCAGAATGTCGGTCCAGATGGCAACATGCTGCCATTTCCCGACTTCGTCTGCAGATATATGGACAATCCAAAAGCCAAATGCAATGTCCAACTGGACCTCGATAATCCTGAGCGAACGGGAGAGTTGTCACTGGGGGAGGGAAACAACGGCGCTGCAAAGATCCCAGATATGAGAGGGGTTCCCCAAGACGCCATGTACGAGATCAAGGAGAAGAATGAGGCGGAAATCTCACCCAAATTGAAGTACTACAACAGCTTCACCGAAGACCTCGCCCAAACATTCAATGCTGCCGCCAAGAAATACGGTACGGCCGCTTCCAGTGAGGTCTACAAGGAACTTGCTGCTGTTAAGCCTCTTTTGAATCGTATTCTCAAGGTACGTTCAGAGGATATGCAGACAAAGCGGAATATCCGAAAGACTTTTATGGAAGCCTTCTTGAAAGACGGTGCTTTCAAAGGCTATAAAGGCTCAGTGGACCCTGCGGATATGCTGAAGAACGCAAAGCTCTGGCAAGTAGTCAAAGAAAAGCTGGGAATGGAGAGTTATCCAGATGATGATCCTAGGATCATGAGAGGGTTGAAGGACTGGGTGGATGGAATAGGTGCTACATACACAGTCAAACCGCAGCCTCTGTTTGGTAGCGTTGCGTATGGCCACATCTACGCTCTGAAGGGCTGGGAGGGGATGAAACAGAATCTCCAGTGTCAGCTGAAAGGCAAGAAGTAAAGTTTTTATGTAATTGAGTATATTTTACAGGTACAAAAGACTGTGTTGATGGTTGATAATTTTCCGAAGGCTACCATGGCCTCCGGTCTGCTGTAACACTTCATTGTGAACATTGTGGAAGGTGTGAAAACACTATTGACTAGGCCAGACAGAATGTCAAATTCAGCACCAGATTCCTTTCGCACGTCTTTGACTCCCGAGGAATGTTGACCAGGTGAAAGGTTCTAGGAGGGGCTCGACCCATCTGTAGTAGCTGAAGAATGACCTTCGGCTTCGCGTCCCGTTTTGTTTATATTTTCTGTTAGTTTTTCTTGTGGTTGACAATCTATCCACCGGACGAATGGACACATCCGCCTCTTGCCCCTGCCTTGCCCACACTGCGGGAGCCATGTTCGCGTCTCCACAAAGAACCAACAGAAATTCGACCCCAGTCCATCGTACAACAGGGGTAATCTCCCTACCTGAATTCTGCAGCAACTATGATTGCAAACAAAAAGGGCAGGTTGTACTTGGTGTGGGGTATTTCGTCTAGCTGCTCTTGAAGATGCATGTTTGACATCCGAACTAACAACGCCGAAGGTATCGCCGTAGACGAGAGGTACACACGAAGTACTCGACTGTCGCTCCAGGATTCATTCCGTAGCTTGCCAGGAGGCCCGGCTGGTCCCTCGCGAGAGATCCGTTGAAAGTCATGTGGTGCACTAGCGGATTGCGGACCGCAGAAGAACTTTTGTCTCGGCTGAAAAGAGACACATCACCGAGATTCTTGGCAAGGGATATCGGCAGCGATTCTGCCGACATATTCGAGGCAGCATTCTAACCTCAGACAACAGTTCTGGCTATAGGCATTCGTGACAATGCTTGCGGTATATGGCTCATCCTTAATTGGTGTTTTCTTCCCGTTCCTTTCTCCTGACTCTTGCTCCTGATCATCCTGAATGAAGAGTTTTCAACACGCTCTTTCTTTCCTCGACATATGATTCTGTATTACCTGTGTCAGTTTGGTATCATGATGATTTGTTACTCTCTTTTGGCTCTTCTGACGGCAGCCCTAGCGGCCGTCGACGATTCTATGACGTACATCTTTTTCGAAAACCAGGAGTTTCTTGCTAATGGCTCCAATGTTGCTCGCATTTCCTGGAGCGAGGTTGAAGGGGCCTTCCAGCACCCTGACCAGGCTGACCTCGCGACATTTGGCGGCCTCGACTGGACGAAACCATATCCGGGCTCTTCAGTTGACGGATTCGAGGCTCATCTTCGTATTGCCAACGATGTCCCATGGCCGGACTCCGTCGGCAAGAATCTGACAACTGAGGTCACTGCCCTCACCTTTGGTCTGCCTGCCGCCTTGATGGACCTAAGTAAGAGTTTGCCTCTGCCAATGGACCCGTCGTGGTTCATTTGCCGTCACTACTTTGTTAGCGCTCGACCGGATCCTACGGAACAAATCGATCATGCTTGTGGCTTCCTTTCTGCGGAGTGTCGCGCTGATTTGGAGACAAGCCTTACGGGAAACTGGTTTCAGGAGGACCCAGAGGTTCCTTGCTCGGCACTGATTCTCGATCTTGTGCCTGTGAGCTGCCAGGACACACTTGGTCTTGCCCGAGGTGATGTTATCGGTGAGCATACCGTCGATTATGCCCTTCTACAACCAGTTTGCTAACCTCTCAATTTCACAGCTTTAAACTCGGAGTCCCTGCAAGATGCTTCCATCGCAACAGCCTACGTCACAGACCAGATCACAAACTGGTCGTGGATGATTGGCACTGGTGCTGTCGACGAAGGCAACACGACTGCCTACTATGACGCGTCGAATCGAACGTTCATCATTGGCACTGTATTCGGATACAGCTCTAGCGTTGATGAGGGTAAGAGGCAGACTCCAAAGCTCTCCCTTGCCTGCCTCCGTCCTGAGTGGGTTCCTCCTTCAACCCCCAACGTCACATCTGCTGTCCCTCCCTACTCCTACCCGCTTCAGGCAACAACATCCGCCACTACGACTACTGCCCAATCATCCCAGCCGGCGACAACCGCGCCATCTGGTCCTGCCTGTGTTTCGGGAACGGTATCACCTTACCGCACTACCGGCGACTTCAAGGAGCTGTGCGAATTCAGTTGCACTTATGACTATTGTCCTCCGACGGCGTGCCAGTGTCTTGAGTACGCTGACACAGCTAAGGCTAGCCCTCCTGTCGGAGACTCCGACGGTTGTCCTCTTGACGGTGTCACTGACGATGACTACGTACATTTGTGCAGTTTTGCGTGCAGCCACGGGGCCTGTCCCGAGGCAACATGCAAGCTCTGCTGATTTGAATTAACTCGACGCTTTGTTAATGAACAGACTAGCATATAATTTCACTTCCTCCTATGTGTGAGTAATAATAGTAAAGATAGAACAACAATCGAGATATATATATGCACTATTGAAGACGCGAAACATGCGCATAATGTAGGATCAGAATTTATTCTACGTATAATAAGCGGCTTTTCTAGTAAGACCTAAGTAAAGTGATTATGATTCAACCACATGAACCATTTTAATAGTTTAATACAGACGCTCCACAATCGCGGGATTCCCATAGTCTATCTAGAGTTTAGATTAGCTGAAATAAAACTTATAGTTATAATATAAATATTATAAGTCCTGATCTTTATGCCTTTAGCTCTATTATAGTCTTAAGGAAGGCGACTTTAAGCTGGCTGTCTTAGGCATATAGTAAAGATAGTGGCGGCGGTGACTGGTGATTCAGCCCTTTGGTATAGGAGATTTCCTAAAATCTTCGGCGTTCAGAGTATCTATTTATTACCCCTTTACACCTACGAGAAATCAATATGTGCATTGACCTCACTAGTAAGACTATGACACCAATACACCCAGACAATTAAGCAATCCTAACTGAACCTGAATTCCAGGTCATGGTCTCCGGAGATTTGATCCGTTGGGCTGATTATGACTTGAACAATCCGCTTCCCAACATCATACTCGTCTAAGAGCTTCTCAGTCCCGCCAAAGAAGGGCGTGTCTTCAAGCTGCGACCATGCAATCGCAGCGGTGCCCGTGTCTGCCGAATTGAGAACCACCGTTTCGTCCTCCTCCCGGCCGAGAGTATTGTACACCTTGCGGATCTGCTTGGATGTTTGCTTGTTCACGATGCCTTTGCGCCGGATGGCCGCAAGATCGGCCCGCCTGACGTCTGGCTGTATGTCCCACAACTCCATTTGGATATCGCGCAGTTTGTATCTCTCACTCTCGTCTCGCTCTTCCCATCCATTATATGCAGCATACACCGTGATGACTTTGTTGCTAGTGTCAATCCCAATGATGTCGACGGGGTCGTCGCCATCGTCGTAAGATTCGGTTCGCACTTCGTATCTACCCCCCGAATAAGATAACGTGTAACCCTTTTTCTCCTTAGGGAACGTGGTATGAGCAACGGTGGTAAACCCGGCTTCGTGGATTGTATCGAACTTACAAGATACTACGGTGACATTAGCCTACCTTAGTGATCTGACTATCTTGCAGCAAGAGCAGGAGCGACGAGGAAACTTACGTCGCTTTTAGTTGGGACGCCCAAGGAAAGTTGCCCAAAGATCAGCGCAGATAACGTCCAGAACAATAATTTGAAATTCATGTTGACGAGTGTGATGAGAAGGGCAACTGCAGCTTCAAACGAGTTAACTAGACAAGAGGTCTGGTGAGGTATACGACTCTAATGGCCTTCGCAAAACCCACCAGACCACTCCAACCGAGTTGATCTATATATGTTATCTGAAATTTCGAAATCACCAGATCTAACCTTGACTCCGTTCATCTTTGCCGAATGAATCAGTCATCAACGTTCCAACCGACCGGTCGTGCATTTCATTATTAGTTAGCACGGAAATGACCGCCATTGTCCCTTGGCAGCGGAAGGGAGTCAGTCGGGTGCACCGAGAACTTTGAAATGTGGTCTTGAATGTCTCCTGATTTTATGTAATCGTTTGCGACAAGTAGGAATATGCAGGGACGTGGGTCGATTTTCCAGCTTCTCCGTCGTGGGGCGGACTGTGGCCGGGGCTTCGTTTTGGCATCCAAAGCGGTCAACCCCGAGTAGCCCGATGTGAATAGAGACCGCGCCCCATTAATCTAGACAAAGTTTGAATGGCTCAAACCTAGCAGCGCCGTAGATGATTTAGAGCCCTGTCATATCGGTTTACATCTGGAGGAGCATATAAACCCATGGACACTCCGGCGCTATCAAACATCACCATCGCAGCAGTGTATTGATTTACCCCATCTCACAGTCTTTACCAATTCAAGAACTTCGAACTTTGCTTTACGCACTCATTTGACGAACGATCTGAACTCTCCCTCGTCCGTCATTCAGTCACAACCAAAACGATGAAATCGAGTACTTTATACACCGGTGTCTCCCTCTTCGCAATTTTCCTCCAGCAAACGTCAGGCTGCAGACAGGCCATTGTAACGTACTTCACAGAGTACGAGTGTGACCTCAACCACTTCGATACTGCTATCGCAGAGGACTGCAAAAAGTTGGCCGAGGGCATCGGCAAGCAGGGCAAGAAGTTTGCGGAACCTCCGGTAGTCGACTCCGTGGAGTGCCTGGAATGTGATCCCGACGGGGAGTCGAGGAAATGCCGCTGTCTCATGAGCGCATGGCGATTTCGCGACTGGGAGCCGGAGCCGGCCAAATTTGATGATTTTCAGTACGAATACTGGAGGCCAATGGAAGGTGGAAAGCTCGATGTCAGTTGCGATAAGTGAAGGTGATGGTTATGTGGGGCATGGTTCGGTGGTTTATTAGATAAAAGTATCTGGATTTTGATTGAATCCCGGTTAGAGTTTGTCGTATTTCCTGCCCGGCCTCATTACACTTGAAACGACTTCAGTTTCTACCCTTCTGCGCGAAAAGCAGAAAGGGGATGGATGTGATATTCGGCTAAATCTTTCTTAAAGTAAGGCCTCCAGCTGGCAAAACCTGAGCCCTGCTTGCTAAGAAAGCCTTGTTAAGGTTGGCTGGAACTTGGGTACTGATACTACCTAACTACATGTAGAGGGCCGGCGATCACACAGATTATGCATTTTCAGGTTCCTGGGTGATTTGATTCGCGAAAGACCGTTATCGGTAAGCTGAACTCAAACGAGGTTGCTTTTCATTCAATTAGGACACAACAACGCCGTGGGAAGCGCGGCACGCTTCTCTGAGAAGCCGGTCAATCTCAATGTCGAGGTTCCAGGTGAGGTCTCGGAGGTGCATATAGACTCTAAGTTTCCAACAGAGTAACCAAAATGACTACTACTCGGACAACGCCGGAGACCGCATTTGGAATTGCCGAACCGGTCATTATGCCCCCACACAGTATCCAACGACTGCAGCATGCAGCATGCAGCATGCTAGCTAAGCGGAATGTGGCGACCCTGGCTTAGCTTGCGACACCAATAGCTGATCTAGAGGTTCAGCGTCCGGTTTATCCAGCATGAGCTGATAATACAGACTGCTCAGGAAGGGTGCCAAAAAGCGACCTGTATTACAAGGGATTAAACACGCCATACGGCGCGGAGCTAGTGCTGGACCAGTTGAGCTTACTGCCACTGCACTTGTTGATCACAAACATCCCAACTCTTCCACCGCGATCAAAGACATCTTATATACATTAACAGCTCATACATGTTACTGCGTGAGAAACTCAGCATGAGCATAGAGGTTGGCTTTTCTTTTTTCTGTTTTGTAGACCTTAGACATAGGGCCAACCACACTGCTCTTAACAGACTCTTAAGGACCACGTCTGGGCCTATCTGCAAAGAGATTCCCCATAACCAGCGCCGACAAACCCTGTCAGGGGCGCCGCACAGAGATCAAATCGCGCGTGATTACAGCCAGGCGTCGCCGCCAAATCTCCAGTGTCCATGGCGAGAATTCGGCATCGGGAGGAATCTGTTATAAGCCGTCTTGGAACTACCTAACGAATGTTTTCACAACACCATATGGGGAAGGGGTTAGATGTAGACACGTACCTTCAGGATGACAGGGTCATCCAGGCCTCCAAGATATCACAGATTATTCGTCCCGTATTAACAATATCGATTGATTGCATTATCTTCACTATCTGGTATATCTTCGCAAAGAATAATGTAGTGGACAACAAACTGGGGCTGACAGATGTGGAACATCCAATGAAAAGTGCTGAATCAGACATAGATCACGGAGCCCTGGTTGGTCTTTTCTTTATATCCCCTATCAGCAGTGTCATTTCTAAGACTACGACGGGCCCGTTTGATTGAATAATAGGGTCTGATGCATAAAGATCCCACCTGGTCCTTCGGCTATAAACGACATTGAGGCTAAGGAGCTGCTATGTGTTATGTTGTTGTTCTCTCGGGTGAAAACCCCTATAGAGGATTCCTTATTTGGTTTGACGGTTGCCTTCGACGTCCCTGTCCTCGGTACAAGTACCTGTCTAGATGAATATTAGCGACTCAAGGCTCCATAGGGGGAAGTCGCTGAATAACTTGACATGGGACAACGGAACCAACCGCGACATTTTCTGCGGTCGAATATCTGTCGTGGCGTTATTGCGAGTAAATTCCATAAGTCACATTTACTCTATGCCATCTTGTTTTAGAATGTGATCTGGACTATCGCAGCAGCCCGCTTTGTAGCGAGGGCGTCCGCATATCTTTGCAGTCTAAACTCTCTAAACATCTGTATCCTCAAGGCATTTGCAACTATTAATTGTTACTTAAGATGATCGTGTATCCGTCCAGAGAGGCTAAGGCCGCCAAGGATGGGGTTAATAATTGGGTTAGGTCTTTAAGCCCGCCTCTTGAGACTGGTGATATTGCAGAGGATCACCACGCGCCTGTGTGGATCGCTGAGGATTGCAATAAAGAGAAGGTGAAACGCTTTATTGGCTATATAATAGAGATAAAAAGGCATATTTGTGACCTGAAAATGCTCCCACTCACATCTCTGGGAAGCCTCATCCCGTGGTTTTCCGACTGCGGCTTGGTGATCGGCTGTGGGCTGGCAGAGCTGGAGGTTTCTAAAGAGCTCAGGCTAAATATCTAAGGATTATAGTAATTGTCGTCTTTGCTGATCACCCCTATACCTGCGTGAGGGAGAAAGGGCACGTCTGATTAACCTGCAATGCTAACTGCGGAACCTTATGCACAAGTTACTACTGCGTACCTAAACCGATGCGTCACCCTCCCGATCTTAATAATCCTGCTAATAGCCTCTGGAACACCTCTATAACGCCGACTCGATCAGCGATAACGCCGCCGCCTGTACCTCCCGCTCGAACGGGATAGCCTGATCATGTCCCACCTGGGGTTTCCTCTGCAGACAGCTACCATTGTTTGGAGAAACTGGATCGTCAAGTAATGCTTTCGTTCATCACTAATTGTCGTCTATATAGAAAAAGTTAGATTCTGAACCTCTAAACTTCACCACATGACCGCTGGGTAGACGAGCTTCAATATAAGATGAACCACTGGCGTCACCGGCAGGACGGCACTACGTTTAGAAGGAGTAACACTGGAATCAATTCTGAAACGATCACATATGCGTTACATAGTAGTCCTAATCAGTAATGTCAATAGCATGTGCTCATGCCATTGCGTCAACTATGAAAACCCATCCCCCTTCGGCATCCGGGGTTATATCAGCAAGGCAGTATCTCGGAGTACGCACACTGTAGCATATTGTCAGCAATGTTCAGATAATAGGAACGGCGACATACCTCCAAAGCCAACTGGTTCTGCACATGTTTTTGCAGTTGTTGACCAGAATTTCAATATCTCTCTCATGAGACGTGCCTCTGAACCGTCGAGTGGCTTTCTCGGCAGCATCATCGAGGGCGTACACCTCCATCTGCATGCGAGCCGCAGCACCGTCGACCCCTCTTTGAACATCACCATCGGCCAGGAGGACAACAAGGTTCTCCACAAATCCTTCCTTCACCTCTTTGCGAAGGCTCACAATGTCGTTGAGAATGAAGCAGATAGCCACGGCAGACTCATACAGTCTACACATTTCTGGGGCTTTCATAACCTCTTCTGGTACGTGAACGTTGTTGGCAAATTCGAAGTTGACAACCACCTGCATAATGCAGGATGACGCCGCCCGATAACCTAGATACTCCTCAAGCGTCGGCACCCGACCTTCATGTCGATTCATGGCTTCTTGACGGTAGCCGTCAAGGGTAGCGATAGCCTCTCTCGCGACCCGCGAGCGATAGGCGTGGTTATCACCGAATGTCTTCATCACGGCACCCGCATACTCCTTGAAGGATGTGACGGCATCGTGATCACGATACTTGTATCCGTCATCATCACACTTTTTCGAGAGTCCCAGGCTCTGTTCGATGAAGTCTCGACAGTCGGCAAGTAGAATCTGTAAAGCGGCATAGTCAAACCTTTGAGGCAAGGAGTATTGATCGAGAAGATCGTCGACGATGAACATCCAGACCTGAAAGGATGTAAGGGCTACCATAGTATCACAAGAAGCAAAAGGATACCAGCCGGCTAGTTGTTCAGCCAACTTAGCTCTCGTCAGTCGAGTTCGGACGGATTCATTAATAGCGTGACTGGCAGATAAGTTAGCCAGGCTTTCAGATACTCTTTCCTTTTAATACCGCGAGATGCCTCACTTCTCAATAATACTCGTGACTTTTGTTTCCACGGTCTCAGCATGTTGATTCATTTCTTTCGGCCAGTGCTCCATCATCTTTCCAAGGTCTGGTATACGTATGCGCTGGCCATGGAGTTGGGCAAGCATCGACCCGCGGCTGTGTTGACTCTGTTGTGATGGTAACGAGCTCAAAGATCGAGGCAGTGACGTAAGGGCTGGTTGACGGATAATTTGAGCCATGATGCTTAGTGAATATAGCGTTGTGAATCAAGATGTTTGAATTGGTGGTGACAGTACGTTAACTTCTTGTGTGGGTGAACGTGTCGAATATGCCCAAGTATGAGAATTTAGCGCCACTCGTAGCTTATCTAGGATGCATATTCGGTGGTCGTGACTTGTCGGATTGAAGCCATTATTAGGATTTCTCCTCAAAGGGTCCGTCTCGCACGCATTAACTTCCGTAAGAGGAAGTACTTCATCAGCTTCATAGGCTGAGAGAAATCTCCAGTCACGCGAAAGCGAGGTGGTTCACTAACAGCACTGCGGCTTTTGCATAGAGCACTCTGAAATGTCCGTCGCCACTGTCCGCGAGGCACCACCTCTGGAACCAGGTCAAGAACTAGCTCTGTTTCGTGTCGGATGTACTTGCAATCCCCGAGAGACTCGGGCTATTAGGGTTGACAAGGGGTTGGTTTATGTCGCCATAGAGTTATTCGCGCAACCCTTGTAGGCAAACTTTTGCACCATCGTTTACAACCAATTCGAGTGGTCCAATGAAATCGCATCCAACGGCAAATGTATTGAGCTTAAGAGGACTGGGCAGTAGCGTTGTTGTATACATCAACGAGGCCAATCAGAGCCGTCTGGTACCGAGCTTGGTGGGCTTGGGAAGATTTGTCTATCAATCAGATGAGACACCTATCAGATTAGCGGAATAGAGAAAAACTGTCTCTGCAAGTGAAAAAACGCAAAATTGTTCAAATATGAATGAACCCTTTGCGGGAGGGCACGTTAAAAACTTGGGATGGGACATTACTCGGACATTGCAAGGCTGTCAAAGCCATCCCACCCAAAGGATGTGTCGGGGAATCGCCCTCGAAGTTCAGATGAATAACATCAAAGTTATCTGATAATATCATCACGGAGGGCTCCGTGCGGCACTACGGCCAAGTCAAACTCCAGCGTGTGTTACAGCCCAGTTGCTTTTTGTGCTATCCCATTTTGTTCACAACACCCCAGTTGCGTGATGGCCTGAGCTGTGTCCGGCTGGATTTAGTCTATTCGACCAGGTTTCACCCGGCCGCAAACAATACAAGAGTACCTGAACTACCTAGCAATGAGATGATCGGCAGCGGATGAATTTAGCTCCATTGACTACATCACCTTGCATTGCCCAGGTTAATGTAGAGTGATCTGAGTTGCGAGACTGTCGTACTCCTTCGGCGAATCTACATTGTATGATTTCGAAGATATGCTGCAAGTCCACCAAAAGGACGACATTATGCGAGCACTCTGGTCAGTACCGTTCCGCAAGAAGAGAGACTTTTACGGAGGCCGGATGGGGTATTTCGTTGACGTAGACCCTCTGGAGATCGAGAGCATTGCACGCACCCTGGCTGGACGGATCTCCAGACAAACTGGGCAGTTTCTCGTAGCATTGATGACGGTCGACTTTACTAAACCTACGCAACGGTAAGGCCGTTGACCTCTTCGTGTAAGTCATGGAGTTCCTAGAGACGGCTCCCACACATATGAACCAGTCTGCATTCGGTACTCTTAGCGTTATTTCCGTTCCTCATCTTGTGGCCCATGGTCCCATCACTATGGCAGCGTCGAACGAAGCGTACATCACCGATGGAATCAGTTCCTCTTCGCAGGCCTTCCTGAATATCGTTCAATTTCTATTCTAGCGGAACAGAACCTTCCAGCATTGTGGTAATTAATTCAGAAGCCTTTTCTCTCCGGTATAGTCCGGTGAAGCCAGGTGTATGTTGCTAACCTGATGTCAGCGATGCGTAATTGAAATGCATGCGTTCTCAGCCATTTACCGAGGCGGAAAATGCATCAAATTATCAAGAATTTTCTGTTATCTTAAATGTCGTGAAGTGTTTTTCTGAGGCTGATCAACTCGAACGGCATGTATCACTAGCTGTGCTGCATCCATGTCCGATGGGCAGTTGCCCCTTCGGAAGCTTCAAGGCTCTCGGCCACAAGCCGTGCTAGTCGCGATACGAATGGCTCTCTCTGTGCGAGTCCCATTAGCATACGATCGAGAATTTCATACGGGGAAAGAGATTTGGAGTAAACATCAGACGTAAACTCACCATCAACGAAAAGTGATGCGCTCCCTCCACCTTGTGGCATATGATCTCCGCACCTGGCAACAGCTTCACCCACTCGTTGGGCCCAAAGTCCCTCCTCTGTACCGTCAAAAACTTCATTCCCTCCGTATCATCCGGGTGTGGCGATAGCGGTGGTGCCCCCGGCCGATCCACCACGCTCTCTCCCGCCCATATCAAGTCAACCCTTGGCTCCTGGCCCAGTGGAGTAATGAGTGGTGTAGCGCAGTACCTCTCCAGCACCCCAATTGTCCCCTCAAAATGCGGGATCAACCAGGCTGGGACCTCATTTTTGCCTTTGCCCTCACCCCAGCCGCCAAAGATACCCAATCGCTCACAATACTCATAAAAATGCCTCGGCAGCCTGTCCATTCCGTTGTGAGGCGGCGGCGCATCGATCATCACCAGCTTCGCAACTCTGCAGCCTTTGTCGCCCAACATCTGCGCTGCCCGAAACGCTAGCGACCCACCAGCAGACCAGCCACCGAGTACATACCCTTGTTGAGTTGCCGGCGGCTGTCGCCTCAATATCTCAGGTAGGTAGCCCTCGCCCAACAAACGGTCAAGCGACACGCACGCCATCGTAGCCGTATCCCCACGCAGGAAGGGACACATGAGACCTACGACACAGATGTCAGGGCCAAGGGGTGGAAGAGCAGCGTATGATGTAGCGCTGCCAGAGCCGTCGGGAAAGAGGAAAAGAGTTGTCTTGGCGGTTTTAGGTAAGCCTTGAAGAACGACGGACTTGCACGGGGGAATGTTGATTGTAGTATGTCTGTCCTGGTTGCAATACGAGTCCCCATCGGCGATGTGTCGAGAGTTTTCGAGGCCGCGGGGTGTCGCATTGCAGCTTTTGAAAATAGTTGACATCGCAGGAGAGTCGACATTTTTCGACCACTGTTGGCTTTGTGCCGGGGACGCAGACGGTCCTTTCCTGCTCATATCATCCGGTGACACAGGGCTGGGCGGGAATACACCCTGTCCCGCCCTACCTGCATTGTTCGTCTGGATTCTGAGCGTCTTCGGCGGCTTCGGCGTTTGCGGCGGACTGCACGGCACGGCTGTCTGCAATACCTTGGGGGACGTTGTGATAACCTTCTCGACTATTCTCGTCTCTTGACTTAGTATGTTGCTGAACACGCGGCGGGGAAAAGAGTTGACGGAATACTGCAGAAAAGCCGCAACGATGGTCTCGTCACGCAAGACGATGATGTCGCCTGCCCATTTTCGTGTTCGGCCCACTTGTTGCATGCGCACGTAAACCGTGTACTCAAGCCCCATGTCGATTGCCTCGAACAAGAACATGTCCTCCCAGCCGTGATTGATGTAAACGGTGTGCTCCAGGTCGGTCGTGTCGTCCAGATTGAGGCAGAACCCAGCCGGCTGAGTGAAAGCATCAATGACCGCCGGGTGTGCGGTGAAGCCGCTATGACCGGCAAGGTCAGCAGGGAAGCGGACGAGAGCGGCTATTTCATGTGTGGCCTGATCGAGCACTAGAGATTGAACCAGTCGGTGATTGCGGTGAAATTCTGCCAGGGATGAGACCACCCTGTAGGCCATGCTACCGGAGATGTGCATTGTACCGGGTCGAGCACGGAGAGAGGACACATTGACACGGTGAGATTCACCGGAAGAGTATTGTTGGAAGAGTGTCAAGATGGAGGCGTCTGTGATTCGAATGGTGCACTGGGCGTGCTGTTGAGGCTTACCTGAGCGCTGTCATCTATCTCGTCAGTTTGTGTTCCAGGACTCGGTGAGTAACTCAAGCAAGGACACTCACGCTTACGACAGCGAACTTGCACCGAGCAGTACGAATAGTCCAGTCAGCGTATGCATGACATTGCAGTAGCTGCGACCCCGGGCCGTTACTGCCAGCAACTAAAGCCTTGCTGACGCTTAAGTCGGCAATGGTGACTAGGTATTCAGGCGTGTGACCGGGCTGCTTGTGAGCTCCAAGTGCATGTTTCCTTTCGTGGTTTTGCAGCATTTCAACCAGGTAGTTTCCGATAGTCATAGCAATGTCAGCGAAGACAGACTTGCGGTTGTCTATGTTAGTAGCGTTCTCATCGGTCTCACATTCGTTGGAGACTCACCGGCGTGCAAAGCCTCTTTCCCTCCACCAAATGCCCCTGAACCGCATCCCTCAAATCCGACCTTGCCAGATCTGCCTCAGTTACCAGGTATAGGCCGTCTCCCACCATCAGATCCGCCTCCGTTATAACGCGGTGGATCGTCGTACTCTCTAGGCCGTGGGCTTTCGTCTTGCGCGGTCTGCGTGTGCCCTTTTGCGCCATGCTCAATGCTGCATTCAGAGACTGTCCCGCGGACGACGCGATCGAGATGACCTTCGGCAAACCAGTGCCACTTTCATTCATCTCGACGTGCTCACAAAGCCGTTGTAGCACCAGGTCCCATCGAAGCGGATGCAGAAGCATATCATCGACGGCGGTGCGCATAAGTGAGGCGAAATCAGTGACTTCTTCGTCTGGTGCCTCGCCTGTCGAGGCCGATATTACCGTCAGACAGGCAGGCGTCCTCGCTACCGCTGGGTCCAGGAAAGCCAGCAACCTAGCAACGTCTTCCTCCGTGTGGATTGATGGGCTGTGAAACGGCCCAAATATCGGTATTGGCAATATCCGTACCCCGGGCACCGCCAACCCGTCCGAATCCGCCAGCTCCGCCAGCACATCCGGCGGCCCCGACACAGTCACCGAGTTCGGCCCCCATGCACTCACCCAGTACGACTGTTCTCTTGCCTCGCGTTTACTTTTGTCCGCCTTTTGCATCCAACTACTGGCAGTGCTCACAACTTTGCCCGCGAGTTGCTGCAAGTAGACCCGCATACCCTGAAACGTCCGCTCATCTGTTGCTGACACCGCCATGCTCCAGGATTGCTTCGTACCCGTTGCTGGTGCGGCTTCTCGGGCTGCCCTATCGACGACCAGCCCAACCCGGAAAGCCACCCGGACGGCCTCTATGCCCAGCGGAACCAGTTCCACTAAGCTGGCACTACAGCCCACCGCCGCAGCGGCCAGCGCTCCGGTGCAAGTGCCTATGACAGTCGCGTCCCTGTATTGTTCGGATGATGAAGAAGATACGTGTCGCATGAATAGTAGCACCTGGTAAGCGACAAGTAATGCCATATCCAGCGCTAAGCAGCGCCATGTGTCGTCGCGGTCGGCGTAGTGTGGGTGTGAGGAGCCAGCGTTGCGATGATGCCATTGACAGAGCATGTCGGCCAGAGCGCCGGAAGGGCAGATATTTTCAACCTTCGTAGGGTTAATGAACTGAGTCAGATCACGCTGGATTGCAATCCCGCAGCGATAGATGAAGAGGGGGAGAGGGGACGAGGGATCAAGGAATGCCTGTTGGAAGGCGTCGTCGTCCAGCAAGCGCTTGATATCGCGCTTAGGGATGTTGTAGGCTTGGTCGCCAAAAAGGATGATCTGTTCCAGTGGTTTCGCATTTGGGAATGAGAGTGCCATGGTGATATTGGATGATGTTGGAATCTGTTTACCAAGGCTTGTTGACCACTCTTTGTCATTGACTGAGGTTCTCGACTTCAACTCCTACAGCAAGCTGATGCATCTGAGCACTGCAGGCTTCCAGTGAGTTATTACACGAAACCTTTGTACTTTGATAGTTACTAACCCGCACTTACGGCCTTGGAGTGGTCAGATTCGACAACGAGGCAGTCAGCCCGAGAGATGCCACACCACACGTTGCCTCATGAGATGGCCCAGGTCCAATTAATCTCTTTCCATGCTGCCCTCACATTTTCTGTTGTCCAAAAGGACAGTGTGTTGCCCTTTTGGGATAGAATCTAATCTTTTGACTGCACACCAGAATGCTGGTGCTGTTAACTCACGTTGACACTCTTCATTAACCAGGGTACGTATTGTGTCTGTGTGGCCTCAGATATTTCATTTCATCTGCTACCTAGCCATTATCTACAGAGCTTAGAGTACATCGCTCAACCGTGGTGTGTTAGTCTAGCGACATATTTTCTTGGCATACATTCAACGTTGCCCGGAGCATTATACTTTTCCCCAGGTTAGGCTTCTATATAAGCTCTTGTGACACACCTCCATGATGTGAGGCTATTTGCACCCTGGACGTAGTAAGTCACTACTTTAAAATGTGGTAGGTGGGCAAGAATCATGTGAGACTCGACAGTCATTTTCCGACAGATCCGACAGGTTGCTCCGCCCCTACACAGGCTTAACTCATAGAAACACGGTATAATGATGTGAATCAGCTTGGCACCAACGTTTCTGTTCCATGTATTCATCGAGAGTGTCAAGGTCTCTGCGGCTGGCTGCTATATGAGAAATCTGCAGCGGCAGTAAGAAGTCGACTGGCGCTCATGCTCTCGGCCGGGAAACCATCTTTGGTATTAATTACCCATGCTGAGGGTAATTCTGACGGGATGCTCCGCAACATCCATTAAGATGTGCCAAGATGCTAAAATTGAGCTTCGCACGGGTCTTTTTGGTCTGGTCTGAAAGGTAGGTTCCCGCGGATACAGACAGGCTCTAGTCCGCGGGCAGGCGAGTCTAAACTGGCAACCATCAATTTATTGACTTTCGCTTCCGTTGTTTCACTCGCTCTAGAAGTAGATGAGCCGTTTCCCAATGACATGGCTCCGTCGGCGCTGCTGCGAATACTTGTCTCGCGGACAAGAAGCGGTTGCATACGGCTAGCAGCTAGTACTTTGAATTTGTGAATGTGTGTCGAAAGCCTGGGGAACCTGGATCGGACGACATCGCGAACTCCCGATCACCGTCGGAGTATGGTCCCGTCCCACCGGGTTTAGGGGGTGCGTGCACGTTTATTTAAGGTTGGTCTCACATACGCATGACTTTCTCGTTCTGGACTAGGCGAGGCAATTGAGATCTCCGACGTGGAGGCTTTGATTAGTCGCCTGATAAACTACTGCGCCGCGCCTTCAGGTAACGGCGGAAGCATCATGAATTATGTCTTTGTCTGAATCCCTGGTAGTGTTGCGTTCCGGAAAGGTCGGAGGGACATGGAGGCAATCCTCGGAGATGTTTTGGGGGAATGCGAGCAAGATGATGTCGTCGAGAACGCAAGACGCTGATGTGCCAGCTCGATATCACGACAAACCAAGTCTTGCAGAAAATGATAGGCAAAGCTTTGGGCCAGGACAGCCAGAAAGTCAACCACAAGGTTCCAACCACCCTTCTTGTAAGAGGTGGCTAGCTTCGACCGGCTGTGCATAGACGACATGAGAAACCATGTGTGCATTCGAAGAGTCCGGGAAGAACCGCTCTCGGATATTGTTGACATTGTTCAGGTGGCTCACTGTCTTCTCGTGACGCCATGCTTCCGGTAACGGCCAGAGTACACTGTACAGAATTTCTACATCGAAAGTGTGCGGGTACTGCAGAGGCGAGAAACATTGAGATGGAAAAGTGCATAGTATGTAGTCAAAGTTACAGGCCAAATGAGCCTACGAGGGTCCTTTTCCAGCGAGGCCATTTAAGTGCATTCCACCCATCTTTTGTTTATTATAGTTCTCGTACCAGTAAGACTCATCAGGCGTCCATAACCGCAGGCAGAAGGCTCACTGAGATATTTGATTCTGGCTCGGTGTCATCGGTTTGAGGTGCAGAACATCGATTTTGATGGCCTTCAGTATGTTCTTTGATATCTACGCTGCATTATCCAGGACGACACTCTGCAGATGAAGGCGTTACAGTGGTGATTATCTTGATTCCAACCGTATTCACTGCTCTGGAGGGCATATAAATGAGCGCCAGAGAGAGTCTTCTCTCGAAGAGGCCAAACCTAGCGGTATTCTTCAATGGACTGGGTGAGTAAACAAGGAGTGATGTGAGGCCAGATGAGATTACAAGAGGCGCATTCGGCTGTAGATCCGATATGATGGTCACAGGTTTCAGGAAATACTGCTTCGTCATGTCATACTTACCTGTGGTATTTCGTAGTTTTGTCTCGGGTTGCTGATAGCATATTGTAATATTCTTGAACCAAATCATTTTGCCTCCATCGTGCCGCGTACAGCGCAGCTAATCAATCATTTCAGTCCAATGTTGCAGTAAACCAGGGTGATCAAAGTTACAGCGGCACAACAAAATGTAGGAAAGCTGCTTACGGAGGCGGAAATCACGAGGGTGCGTGTACTTCAGGCTGGATTAAATTATACGATCAGATTACTGCAACATGAGGAGTTTACTCTCTTGCCCATCCCTCTTTCCTCATCAAGCTCCTTGTCCAGTCTTCCAACTTTCTTGCAAGTCCCACATCTTTTGCTGCGCTACTCTGCCATCTAGGCTCTCCGAATCGCCAGAATATTTCCAAGTAGCCACCGGCTTGCTCTGCCTCCATTTCCTCGCTTGCCGCGCAAAAGACACTATTCCAGGACCCCTTATCAGCTGGCCAAATGAATCCCAGCACGCGAAATAATGAGAGAAAATTCATGATGATCGACCCCGACTCCCTCGCCGGGGTTGCGAGGTTTGTCTCAACCATACCAGGGTGCACAGATGAAACCCAGATTTGGCCCTCTCCGTTTTGTGCAATGCATGAGCCGGGTCCATACTTCTCATGCAGGGCTTTTGTATGTAAGATATTGGCAAGCTTACTTTGTCCGTATCGTGACCAAGGTTCCTCATCTTTCAGTGTCGGGTCGTTGAAGTTAATCCCGCCCTTGGGTGCTCCTAAATGGCCCGATGAAGTAAGATTCACGATGCGAACGCTGCCCGGAACGAGATTCGTGGAAGTTCGTAGCATCAAAGGAAGCAGATGTTCTGTCAAGACCCAGTGAGCGAGGTAGTTAACCTGCCACTGGGCCTCGTGTCCGTCTTTGGTTACTTCAAAGGGTGTTGCCATGATTCCTGCATTATTGACCAAGCCATGCAGTGTAGTTTCGAGAGTGAGGAAATGTTTGGCAGCTGCAACAACACTGCTGAGGTCCTTCGAATCCATATGCAAAAGGTCAATGTTCGCCGAGGGGCATGTTTTGTTGATCTCGGCAATCGCCCTTCTACCCTTCTCCAGTGACCTAGCGCACATGTAGACGTGAGCACCATGCTCCGCAAGATGGGCAACTGTGTGGTATCCTCTGCAATTTTGGTCAGTTGGCTGGGTTTCATGAATAAATCAAGGCGACTCACATGCCCGAGTTTCCACCAGTCACTATGAACACCTTGCCCCGGAGATTGGGGAGACTGTCCGGGTGAAATGTCATTTTTGCAGAAGAAGCTTTCACTGTACTGTTGCGTTAGATTGTGACGATTGCGGTACTTTCGAGCACACCATTCGAACAGAATTCTAGCGATCCGTCCTGGTTTTTGTAATTCTCATCGACAGTGATAATATCGACAGTAGTACGTCGTTGCAATCCCGGCAGCACCGGGCGTTGTGAGCCATTTGCATGACTTCTACGCCGGAGACAGTACATTTAGCCCAGATCCCTTGTAATTTGATGTCATATGAGAACTTTTCGGGGAGTTGGTGAGCCACCTGCATGGAGTCAGCAATTCAATGGCGAACCCCCTCTCCTCCTCGGCCCCACAATTAATGTGAGCAGGTTGCATGAAGCTAGACCACGTGTGGTCAGAAACCGCAGCATCGTCGAATGATGTTGCATTCTTCCCCCATCTCATGTTTACTTGGGAGTAAGCATTAAGTAACCGGCTCTCCAAAGCCACTTGTGAGACTCACGTCTGTGAGCCACCTGCATTTCAAAACCTTTGGTCCTTGCCCAGCCTACAATATTCACCAACTTCTCAGTGTGACCTTGGTCATTAGTATCGATCACGATGGATACCGATCAAGCAGCAAGATCAACCGCGCTGCCCATCCAACTTACTTCGATGACGCAATTAGCTGAGGTTGTTGTCAACTAGTTTTTAGGATGATGATGTACTAACTCCCCATAGGCGAAAACTGCACAAGACGACTGGACTGGGACGAAGGATGCCGCAGCGCGCCGCCGAGCACAGACAAGACTCAACACGAGGGCATACCGTGAGTAACACCTTACATCCTACTTTCCATGCTAGAATCATCTGCATTGAACAGAGGACGGGGGACGTTTGATCAACACGAGTTCCGTTTCGAGACTCATATCCAGAGCAGGTAAACGCAAGGCCCTTGGCAAGACAGCCGAAGCACTCGCGACAACGAGCCAGTCCTTGGTTGAGCCCGAACCATCGGTAGAATGTTGGGATGATGAGCGTCAATCCATTTGCATCATCCCATTGTCCCAGATGGAACAAACCTATAATTCGAAAAAACCTCTGCTGCACGGAAAGTCTGCTGGCCGGAAGCTCAACGTCGTTTTCCCTCTCTGTCCAGACCATCTCATCACACTTTTACAGTTCAACGCGTTACGCGCCCTAGCTGTTAATCGCAGTTTAATCTCAGGCATTCTTGTCACACTCCTTGACTGCGACGAGGAGTCAGTTCACATCATCCCGTACCCCCCCAACCCGGAGCTACTTCCGAAGACACTCCTGCCCACTTTCCTCCAACAAACGATACCACATGGCGACTGGATCGATCTCTTCCCGTGTCCAGAAGGAAGAGATCGGCTGATTCAGGCCTCAGGCACCTTTGACGACGATGAGCTGTGGGCTGACTGCATCGGCGGATTGTACGAGGGCTTCCCCGACGACGAGATCAAACAACGTGGCATCGTTGCCTGGTCGCCGCCATGGGAAATTACTGGATGGGAGATGTCAGAAGGGTTTCTGAACAAATGGGGATGGCTTTTCAGAGGATTGCCGGGAGTTTTACAGGCGACAAATCGGTGGCGGACGGAACGAGGGGAGTCCCCATTGGTTTAAGATGACAGCGAAAGTGACAACGCGGCTTTGTGACTTATCCCCTCTCCATTATTCATCTCCATGTACAGTTTGACCAATCCTCAATGAAATCGGTGGGTTTCACTTGCAGCCTGGGTGGGCCAGGCTGGTGACGCTACCCCTACTGAAGAGGTATATTTCCGTTTCTCTTGAGAGCCACTGGATTAATGAATGTTTGGAATTTATGTTGCATTAGACTACTATTCATGCTAGACTCAATGCCAGAGAGAGCGCCCGGATTCATTGCGATACCAGGGCGAACGTGGTTTGCTGTCTTCCCCCTACTTCGTAGCCTCTGCGGAGGCGTTGACAAGGTCTTCTGGTATTACGAATCATCTCGTTGACACCTTGGGTCTCAAGGGTGGCTTCAATAGTAGACCTAAGAAATGGTGAACAGCACCCGCGTGTTAGGCAGCTGGGGCTTGAACGACGGCCAAGGTTACCTCGTAGCAAGGACGATCCTCACGGACCGCTAGATCAACTATTAGCCAGTTTTCCTGTGCGGAAGTTAAGAAGATACCAACCAGTATTGCCGGGAGGAGAGTAGCGGAACTCGTGTCTATCACCAGACGCACTTCTCACACAGATAAAACCACCTGGAAGAGCAGCTCTTGATATGAAGTCCAACTCGAGCTGCACCGCATCCGTATCGGCATTGCAACCATAGACAGGCTGGAAGAATGCCTTGGGGTCGCCGCGTTCCGTCATGAACAGCTTGGTGGTATTGTCATCCGCGGTGTACTGTGACATCTGATCAGCTTTCTAGCTTCCTGAGACATGCGACAGACTGACCTCTCCATTTATGACGGCATGGATTATGCCGCGAGAAATGACACCGTTATCAAGGGTCAGGTTGAAAGCCGCATCTCCAGCCGGGCTAAGATACAGGTGCTGATCGCCTCCACCTGCCGACCAAAGGTTCATGTAGCGATTGTGAACAATAGGTGCAGCGGGATTCTGGACCTGGATACCGAAGCCAGTAGTAATGTTGTTGGATACAGGATCCGTCGGCAGGGTGCACGCCGAGACACCGACCGCAGCTGTCAAAAGCTTGAGCATCGAAGAAGAAACCATTTTGTACCAAAAGCAGGTGCCCGCGGAAAAGGATTGAGAACATTCATCGTTCAACATCGAAAACACGGGGGCTTTTAACAAGGAAGTATAGAACGTCTAGCTATCATGCCACAGCTCTGCACGCCAAGACATTAACGAATACGAGATATTGTTCACAGTCGTTGCATCGCGTGGCTGCGAGTCTCTTGATCCCGGGGTCTAGATTGGCTTTGGGATCGATAAAAACGCACAGTTCCTGCATGGTGAACGCGGGACAATTGCCCATGGTCTAATTTCTGGAAGTCACTGGTGCTCACAAGCTGTGCTACCCCTGAAGATCTACCCTGTTGATGTCACCCTCGGCGCTTGATATCGGTTTACGCCTTCCGCATTGAGAGCTAGCGGTCCTGCGTGTAAGACGAGCGCCTGCAGTCTTTGCGGAGTAACCAACGGCCCAGCCCTGTCTACTCATGCCATAGTATGCAGCTTTTACTGAGTGCCAGCCTTCTGACGGTGGTCTCTCGGACTTCTTTGGTTGGATGACTCCCGTCTATGCAACCAAGGCTGACTTGATTGGGTTCTGGTTCAGATGATGAAGTTGCGGCACCCCAATTAGCCCTAAGATTAGTACACAACTCCTGGGGCGGCCAACCTCGGACTCAGTCGAAGCATTTAGAACTATATTCTAATAGTTTTCAGCGTCAACTAGAAAATGAGTGGCAATTTAGTCGAGCCCAGATGAGAAAGACGCCTTCGAAGCCCCTTGTGTCCCTCACTGCAGTCTCTCTTCACCTTCATGGAGACAACAATCAGCATTTTCTCGATGATGCTCAACTCGTCCGGGAATGCCAAGCACCGACTTCTATTTCCGTGGCTAATTCGCTGAGGGGCAACTCGAGTCACGGATTGACTCCCGACGGCGTTTATAGAAACCTCCGCAAATTTTCGATCGACACAAGCACTGCTCAGACGCGCTACTCAAAATCGCCGATTCCGTTCGAAGCTTCCACAGGGATTGTCCACAAGACCCTATTATCTCACTTGATTCGACCCGTTGAATCTATGGGAATCATGGTTCGAGGTTTTCAAGCTTCTCAACAGAGATGCCAGGCCTATAAGTTCAGCTCGATTTTGTGTACCACCACGTGAAAGAAGATATTGTGCCTACCGTGCTAGCTGTCTAGGTGCGCTTTGCTATGATGACATTTGTTCCGCGGCAAGGGGCATACGGCCTGATGTTACTGCTTCAAAAACGCTGCTCTAATCCTGCCAAGGGCTCATGAGAGTGAACTACAACTCCGTGCGTAGTATGCGTATCCTTGTCTAGCTAATGTCATTTGTGGCGGTCAAATAATCTTACAAGTCAGATTACCAGTTAGGACCAAACCCCTCGAAACGGAGCCATACGCAACAACAGCATTTTCTGAAGCGTCATGCCCAAATCTTCTTGTCGTATGGCAAGGACAGTTGCACTTATCAATGCATCAGCAAATATGTCTACAAGCCAAGTCGCGATAAATTGAATGCACCATGCGATGGGTGAGGCTGTGTGTCCAACGGGAGTTTTAGAGTTGCTCAGCCCCCCCAAATATGGGTATGCCGGGGCTGTGATACGTCAACTGAGCCCTACTATTCACCAAGACTAGCGATAGCAAGGGCCTTGGGATTTGTTCTTCTCGTAGTATGCCCATCGCACTAGGAAATGAGATGAGCCCATGTCCAGCTGGCAGTAGCGGTCCAAGCTGTACTACGGAGCTAAAAGTCACAGCAACTTGTCTGTCTGCTAAGCGCTCGTATCGGTTGGCCAATCAGGCGTCCAGACGATAACGAATACGTCGACCTTTACACAATCCACATCGTCAACGAACGGATGTTTCCGAATAGCATCCAGATGAGAGTGTAAGGTAGGCTGAGTTCAGAATCCGCTCATGCGCTGGCGGGAAATTCGCAATGGCTATTTAACTTGCAATGTTTACTTACAATTGCAGCTTACTGTTTCATCCTCAATTCGTTTCTAAACTTACACCACTCGTTTCATCAATCTTGCTAATTCCAATGTTGCTCTCATTTGCAATTATTGCGCTATACACTGCGCTTGCCGGGGCGCAGATTACCATTCCGGATGAAAATCCTATTGTACGAATCGATCTCAACACGACCGCGAATTTGGAGGTCGATTCGTCGACTACGATCATCAACGTCGATGATCCTGTAGACGGACCTCTCGAGGCTACTGCTTGGTCCTTGATCGTAAGACATAACGAGCTTCCACCTTGGGGACCGAGACATTACTAACAAAGAAATGAGTTTACCACTGCTCCGGTATCACAGACTGTCATTCTCGGAATCCTTTCGCAGTCTTCCCCAGTTAATCAGTACTTGCACACTCGAGACTTTCCAACTCCTGAGACAAACTCCATCGTGGCGGTCAATGTTGATGTACTCTACTCATTTGCGGTACTTGATCTATCTGAGGCGGACATCATTCTTAGCGTCCCTGAGTTTGATGATCGTTACTGGAGCTACCTTATCTGGGACTTGTAAGTCTTGTATCTCTTGTGAAGGGCTACTAGTAATACTGTCAGCTACGGAAACGCAATCGCAGAAATCAGCAACGTGAATAGCAACACCGCGGGAACCTACCGGCTCAAACGCGACGCAGTGAGTGAAGTGGGTCTTGCGAATGGCGGCAATACCATCAGTATTTCAACCGCGTACGCCTCTATCGCTATCCGCATTGGCATTAACTCAAACACGACCGAAGAGCTGAACCGGCTCCATGCCCTTCAAGATGCCTCCACGATCCGGACGACTGATCTCTCAGCAGAGACCACTGTACCGTCTTTTGACAAACTCATCACACCTAACTTCACCGACCCCCAGACCGTGCTTCAGTTTGCCGCCAGTCTGTTGCCTTACAACCCTCCCCAGACGATCTCTGATCGGGAGCGTGTGAATGCTATCTTGGCACTATCAGGCATTAGCAACGGAACCTACATTGCCAACTCCGATGTCGATATCTTGAACGCTGCTTCCATCGCACGCCATTCCATCGACGCCGACCTAGCCAACCCAGCGCACATTGTGCAGCTGGGAAACAACTGGACGATACCCATTCCCTCCTATCAAGGCAATTACGGAACCCATTATGCCGCCCAGGCTGCGTCTGGCATTGGTTATCTCCAGACTCAAAAGCTTGCCCTCCTTCCCAACCACCCGATGCTCAGCGGCACCATCGACTTCTCTAATCGGTCAATGATCATTACCTTCTTTGGCAAGCCAGGTGTAACAAGCCCGGGCTTTTGGAATATTGGATCTTATGACGCGTTGCTCAGGCTTGTACCAAATGGTATCAACCGGTACAGCATTGGATCTAAGACCTCGACTCTACAGTACCTTGCAGGTGGTCAGGTTTATGGATCGAATGCAGCCGACGGTCAAGATGGCACATTTCAAGTACTCCTACAGAGTGCTGACATGCCGCCGCCGGCCAATTGGACTGGGAATTGGTTACCTGTTGCTAACAGCGCTTCTCTCACTCGTAAGACTTCAACACCCATCGGTTTCTGTACTCCATCTGACCATTCTAGTCCGAATGTACTGGCCCGAAGGTTCTCTGACTGATGGATCTTACGTCTGGCCTGAGATAGAAAGCTTGAACCCTATCACGGCTTGACTGTGAGAGCTTGTTCCGAGTTCGAGCCTCTATCTGGTCCATCGAAAATACGTCATGAATATTGGTCAGATGAAGCGCTGACTTCATTGAGATTGTCGTCACCTCCGTTTCCCCCTTTGGTTCCATTCATTTATCTCGTGGAATTGGAGCTCCTGGCAGTTGATGCCATCCCAAACAAGTTTCGTCACAACCCCCACACTTTCAAAATTCTAAATTAGATCAGACCAGTAGACGAATGTTTTCTGCCAGGACATCAGGGCAACTTTGTCACATTGCCCGCTTCCCACCTATTCAAATATCCTGGAGGGTCAGAGAGTCGCAGTCTTGCTGCAGTATTCAAAGTTTGAAACTTTCTGTCAATAACAACTGTCCGGGCGTTTGGCCTAATACAACCAGTAACGCATCTTGCGGGCAGACAGTTGTAATACAACCCCCCCTTCACTCCAAATTCTTCGCATCCAAGGTCTCAGCTATCATCGGGAAATTGACTACGACTCTTCGTGACGGCTTGGCGTCTTCACCACAGGCAACTGAAGCAAGGGCCCCGCAGGGTCCGTGACAATCATATTTAGATCTCACAATGGAACGCGTGCGTAATGTTTCGACGCCGGAATATCACATTGACCCAAAGTTCGGGGCAAGAAACAAAACGGCGTGCGATGTGACGCTGGGCATAAATTTAGTCTGTTGGTTTCAACAACCTTGAAGACCCCATTGCCAAGGAAGGTCATGTCGGCGGATGGGTACAATGTGGGCCGGGATGTTCGCCGAAATGATGCAGCACGTGGTTGACTAGGTCTACGATGGACCCTTTCAAACGAAACATTTCATTGGACTATGAGAAGCCTCAGAGTCAGTCACTTGAGGGTTTCCGGGCCTTATGCGCGATTGTCATCACATGAGAATGTTCGCCTACTCACTAAGGCACTTGATGGTCCAACTATGCCTGTCTGTTCGCAGCTGTCACAAAGTCTACGCATTGGCAAAACATCGAACCCAGGCTTTCAGGAAAGTCATGATGTGGTATCATTCGTACCATTCTCGGTACTTCTCATTTCATTCGCTAAATTCACTTCCGCTCGCTTATGCTAGATGACTTTTCCTGGGGTGACCTGCAACAACCCCTAACCATGATTACTTCAATTATGTACGATTATGCAGAGTCCTCAAGAGGCTTCTGGTCGACGTGGTCTGCCTTGTTGGGCTTCTCGCTCTCGAACTCCTGGGGCATCGCGACAGGGCGGTTCTTGGCGAAGCGAACGGTAGCGAAGACGGAAGGAGATTCGCGGAAGAGCAGGTCGATCTCCTCCAAGTTGCGGCCCATGGTCTCGGGGTACAGGAAGTATACGGAGACGGGGATACAGGCAGAGATGACGGCGTAGACGATGTAGTATTGGTAGCCGATGGTGTTGAGGGCGACGGGGGTAACCATGACAACAATGAAGTTCCTGGGAAGCACGTTAGTCGATGAATCTTGGATGGCCGGTTTGAATCAGGTGCTAACTTACCAGAGCCAGTGGTTGGCGGTGGAGATGGATGACATGGCCATGCGGAGACGAATGGGAGCAACCTCAGTGCAGTACAAGAAGTTGGCACCCAAGAAACCGATGGGCACGAAGGTGTTGAACAGGTAGATGAAGCAGCCGGCGGCGATCTGAGCAGCAGTGTTGTCCTTGGGGAAAGAAGTGGTGATGGCCAGAGACATCATGCAGAGCGCCATGCCAATACCACTGAGGATGAAGACAACACGGCGACCGAAGCGATCGATGGTGAAGAAGGCGACGAAGGAAGACAGGAACTTCCAGGTGAGGGCACCGCCGGCCAAAGCGCGCGAAGCCTCGCTCTTCATGCCAAGGTTCTGCTGGAACAGGATGGGCGCGTAGACGGAGACCAAGTTGGAGCCGGACATCTGCTGGTAGAACTGGAGGAGGATGCAGAGGCCAAAGCGGTAGAGGAGCTTGTCATCGCCCATCTTGAGCATGTCGGTGAGCTTGGCAGCGTTCTGGGTGGTCTCCTCGAGGGAGTGCTCAATGCCAGCAACCTCAGCCTGGACCTCGAGGGAGTCCTCCTCGAGGCCACGGAGGGCAGCAATGATGCTGCGGGCCTGCTCGGACCTCTGCTTCATGACGAGCCAGCGAGGCGACTCAGGCAGGAAGTAGATGCTGGCCATCAGAATAAGGGAGAACAGAATGGCAATGGCGATAGGGGCGCGCCAGGTGACGGGACCGGTCTTGAACTCCCAGAAACCGAGGTTGATCCAGCTCTCGAGGACGTAGCCAATGCAGGTGAAGAGTCCAGTAAGGACGACATGGCGACCACGGTTCTTGGCGCCAGAGGTCTCAGATTGCCATACAGGGACGATAGACGACAGCTGGCCGATGGCGAGACCGACGATAATACGGCCGACGATGAGCTGGGCAAGGGAGAAGGCGGAGCACTCGAGAACCTCGCCAATAAGAGAGCAGAGACCGGCGAAGAAGATGACGTTGCGGCGACCGAATCTGTCGCCGGACCAGGAGCAGGACAGGGAGCCGATGAGAGCGCCAATGGTGAAGGTAGCGACGACGAAGCCCTGAAGCGTGGAGTTCTTGTTCTTGGTGGCGCCGGTGGTGTTAACGGTGTCGATCTCGGGGAAGGTCTTGACCCAATCCTCGGTGGTGAGCAGGCCACCAAGGCCGGCCTGGTTGTAACCGAAGAGGATGAAAGACGGGCAGACAATCAGCGAGAGCTGCAGTACACTCAGGGCGTTGCCCGTGAGTCCGAAGAATGATGCGCCCATGGTCGACGGCTGATGTTGTTATACGCACGGAGGTTGCCCGAACTCTAGTGAAAGGGAAAGGGAAAGTACAGCCGGTGTATAGACGAGAGGGCAACAGACAGTCGTCGAGGGTGGGATGGAGAGCCGATGGACAGACGGCGTCGAGGGCGAGAGAAGGGCGTCTCTCTTAAAGAATTTGAGCGAGAGCGAGCGCGTTCATCTCATACCGACCCTTGTGGGGTGAGTTGCGGAGACCCCGCGGGATTCTGGCCGCAAAGCCAGATTCATAATCCAAAGCAGCTTACTTCTCCGTGTGTAAGGGAACCCGCCCGCTCCAAGGACTGGCCAGTGCCCGGTGTGGAGGGCCGAAAGATGGAGAAGCGTTGAGGAGCTGGAGGAGAAGCCTGAGGTAGAAGGTCCGGAGGCTGGAGGAGGGAGGGCTGGAAGGGGCTGCCAGCCTGCCAGCCCGCCAGAGGTCCAGAGGAGACAGTCAGACTGGAGAGAGAGAGGCTCCTGGGAGCGGGCCAGTGTCGTCAATGCCGAACGGGCGCCGTTGTGTGTGACCGGGTGAGTCGGCCAGGGCTTAGGAAGGGCTCAGGGCGGAAGTCGACCGAGAGAGGGCGGAGAGGGCCACACCCTTCCCGTCTGCGTAACGGCGATAGCTTCATCAGGTCTCCTTCGTGGAGACGCTCAGACGAATTGTCGTCCCACCCATTCGTCGCCGCGTTCGCAATTGCTCCTCCTGGAGTCCTGGGTTCCGCCCGCTTGCGTTTAATCCCTCTCGCCGTTACTCACAGTTGCGGAGTCGGCATTTGGGGCGGCGGGCGGGATAAGGGGTCGCAGCCGCGGTCGGTCGGTCGGTGTGGCCAATTGTGGTACGGATACACTACGGATGCCTTACCTCAGATCCAATCGTACGAGCCTCAATGCAGGCTTTGATGTTTATTCGGATGCACTGGATGATTCGGTGAAGGAAACACACAGTCGCAGGCGTCCCCACAGCGCGGCATATCGCGCTTCCGCATCAGATGAAATGTCGTTGAAAGCTGTCATTGAGCACAGAGACAAGTTCGACAACGCCATGGAATGCGGCGAAAAACAAGCACAGCCAAGACGGCAGGTAGCGGTCGCCAAGGCCCCAACGTAGGCCAAGAGGCGCCCTAAGAGGTCCGATATCGATCCATTGTCACTCATATCAGTGGATTGTCGAATTGGATTTGAATTGTGCACGACCGGGCAGAAGAACCCCCACGTCACGAACACATGGCTGACTCGCGAAGCACGACGCCAACGGGGATAACGGCGTAAGCCAAATGACGACTGCTAGGTAGGTATCGTCTATGCCTATCCCGTCTGGAACAGGAACGGCGAAAAGCGAAAATGACAGCGGCATAACGTATAAAAGAGATGGCACGTCCCTCCCCCTTCCTTGGAAAACTCTGAGCAGTGACCTCATTCCGTTAGACCGTTAGGCGGGTAGCCAAAAGCATTTAAGTCTCAGAGCTGCCCTCGTGTTCTTCCGTCCAAAGGGGAACCCCTGGTACCGAGTACGTCGCAACAGACGCGACGAAAGAGCCGATCGGCCTCGTTTTCAGGTTTGACCGTTCGTTCGCCCCTTTCGCGGCTGGCCTTCCCCGATGCAGCTTCTGCCTTTAGCAAAGCGGCACTTGGGATTGGACTGGCCCTGCATGCGAGATTTCGGGATTCCACCCGCCCCAACCTGTGCCCTCTGCAGCCTTCGGAGGATTACCGAGCCCACCCTGGCATGCGGTGATGATCCATCCAAAGCAAAAATCTTCATGTTCACGCTGCCTCAACAAGGAGCAGCCAAGAACGAAAACCTTGAAACGCGGAATCCTTCTCGTTCTTCTGAGAAATTCGACGTGACAGTAAACGATGTGTCAATTTCCAACCAAGGTCCCACCTTGTGCTCGTCGTTTCTAAGTGTTATGACCAAGACTTTTCAGGTCTTCGACGGAGGCTTGGAGGAAAACCCGCAACGCGCCCAGGAACTTTCTTCAATCTCCGTGTGCCAACTTCGCGACATCTTCAGCGTCTACTCCAACTTTGCGCCCGTCTTCTCCTCACTCTCCGCAATCCCCAGCTTCTCCTCGACGTCGCGATGCTTCTTCTCCACGGTCACAAACCCGCAATGCGCGAGAGCGCGGGGGATGGGTCCTGGTCTTGTAACGAAAAGGTCAGCGAATCATCGGATGACGTGCGGTTCGGGATGGTTTTCTAGTGCAACTTACTTTCCGTCTAGTTTTCGTGCTGCCCACTTGTCCACGGCGAGGAACGCCAACAACATGGCGACATACACAGGCATCCCCGCGGGGTAATCGCCCTCCCACATACAGAGCGGGTGAGAAAGCACAGTCGAAGCCGTAAATCGAGCCCCGTACGTTCGGAAACCTTGGAAAACGGCCCCGTACTCGTTGAACCATCGGACCCAAACGAAGGCGTCCATCACTTTGATGCCAGCGCGATGCCAGTGCGCGGACCTATACTTGTACCCTGCGCAGGCTGCGATCGCCTGTTGCAACGCCATCGCCTTGAAAGCCGCCTTCAGAACGGGCACGTTTCCTTCCCGGACATAGCCAGACAGCTGCACGCCAGTGGCTGCGAACCCAAGACTGAGTCCGAGGTCGAGCAGGGTTGGAACCGGAGACTCTCCGAGAGCCAAGTAAAGGTAATAGTAACGGATCATGGCGAGAGTTCCACACGTCAGGTGGGCGAGCAAGGGAACAAACGGATACTTTAGATGCTTCACAACATTTCTATTCGATGCCCGCTTCCAGGATGGTACGAGGTACCGCAGCCACCAGCTGGTGGTAAAGAGGATTTCGAGGAAGACGCGGTGCTCGGCGTACAGGTGTTGCATATTCTCCCAGTAGAAGTTGAGCATGTCCACGGTGGGTCCAGCAAGTTCAAACCCTGGTAAGCTGGTGTTGTTGTTACGCATGTTGAAAGAGCTGAATTCGCCGCCAAAGAGACCCGACGAATTTATTGGTGATGTTTCAAAGAGACTAGGAAAGATTCACTTTTGAAGGCAGGGACCAGCCTGCACAATGGCGGCCTTATATTCTTTTCGTCCCAACCATTCAAATGCGGAGTAGCACGGCCATTTACCCCGGACACAGACAGTTTATTCGAAATTCGACGCCCGTCGTTGGCTCACATGACGTCTTGAAACGCGAAAGGCCTTAGTGCTGATATTCGTCGCCATGAGGGTATCTTCTGCTGACCGTTCGAGACTTTTGTATGGCCAATGATCTGGACTAAAAAACGCCATGTACCTCATTCTCAGTCATCAACGCGCGGCATCCCCTTTCTCCTCTGCACTTGACTTGCTGTCTCACGCTTCAAAGGACTTGGAATAGGAACTTTGGACGAAAGTTATGCAGCCCACGCCCAATCCGGACAAAATAAGTACAAGTAAGTACCCTGCGTTAAACAGGCATCGACAGAAGGCAGAAGTTCTTCCTGATACATGAGAATCGCCTCAGGCACGGATGACCATCCCGCCAATTCGATTGATAAGGTAGATTGCTGTCGTCTTTCAGTCTTGCATCCTTGACTTCCAGCATATGCAGGCAGAATCTGTTGCGGTAGGTGGTTCAGGGTAACTTTCCTAATTGAGAAATCTTGCCAATCAGATGCGACTTCATTGTTATTGGTGAGCTGTCTGTTTTGTGTGGTGTCCGACTTTTTCCGATAAGCTGTACGTATGATTTGCTCATTGACGACCGGCAGTCAACGGCTGGGGCGGCAGTATCAGATTATTGATGATTGTGACTGGTTTCCAATTTTGTGGCAACGATATCTTTGTTCGTTGACTTGCCGACTGAGGCTTTCCAGTTTCACATCGTACACACACGCAATCGAATAGGCCAATTGATTCGTTCACAGGCAATGAGAAATCCTCAACGTTATCGGCCTCTTATAGAAGAAAATAACACAGGTTCACGATAGTATGCCTTTGACAAACTTAAGACTTTAGATTAGGGCTTGAGCGAGCAAAAGTTTGCTCAAGGCAAGCTTGATTGAACGTTTGCCAAATTCTCGGAGAACACAGCCGACCAGGTCCGATGACCACTTTCCGGGCGAGTTGGCCCTTTCCGTACGAAACTTGTGGCGAGGTCCGACATCCGTCTTCGAGAACACCCACGGAAACCCACGGAAACGCGAGACTGAGATCGGTCGACGCATAACCTGCCAAGGCCCAACGATGTCTCCTCCGCAACTCAATTTGCTGCCAAGACTTCTCAGCCAAACCTATGACCTTGGCCAGTAAATCGATGAACAGCGAGCAATTCGAGTACTAACCCTATACCTTTCGGTTCCCGCAGCGGATCAGATGTGGCGGTTCTAGGAATGGTTCTTCGCCTGCGAGGTTACTTGGTTGTCAGATTCAACAAGAAGAAAGTACAAGGCGTGGAAAGAACTTCAAAGAAGACAACGATGGGGTTGCTATATTGACAGATGTAGGATAACTGTTCATTAACGAAGAAAAGTAAAATGTGGTATTGAATTAAACTGCTCGCAAATCAAACACTTGCTCGCTTGCTTGAAGCAACATAAATAAAACGAATGATTGCCACCCACCCCTCTAACCAACTCCATATGCCACATTCCAGCGCAAGAATGTTTCCGTGTTGCTCATGTAGAAAGGCAAAACTTTCATCTCAAGTACTTAACTACCAAGCTGTCTTCGCAAAGACGCTATTCGGCCACCTCCTGACTGCATACTTTCTCGTCTCGTCAATGAATAGAATACCCAGTCCGAAGGTCATCGGCAAGAACCAGTACTCAACCGGAACAATCGCCGTACCGAGTGTGCTTTGAAACTCAGGCACGTACAGCCAGAAGAAGACCATAACCAGTGCAAACAAAACGGCCGGAAACAGATACCAGTTTTGCGTGCGCTTGTTCCCAATGGGCGGGTGCTGAAACAACGACAAGCGTCTGGTTCGCACAGCGAGCAAATTGAACCACTGCATGACGACCAAATTTACAAAGTAGATCGAACTTGCGACGTTGAGCTTTTGTTGGTAGAAGTCCGGGTCAATGTTCGAAGGCAGGTTGCCGAAGGAGAACCAGATGTCGGTGAACTTGATGCCATTGCGCTCGAGGTACCAGTATGACATGGCGAAACTTGCCAACGTCTCGAGAACACCAACCAGACCATATGCTTGGACGACAAGCTGCCAGTCTACAAGGCGATCCTTTCCTGGTACACGGGGCTTTCGAAGCAAGACGTCGGCCTCTGGCGCTTCATAGGCCATTGCAATGGCGGCAGCAGCGTCGGTGAATAGACAGATGATGATCATGAGGAAACTGCTGAGGATCTGAGGAATTCCAAAGAGAACGTTCGTCATGACAGGCCAAAATTCCGAGAAGGAGCCTGCAGGGAGAAGGTATGCGACTGTCTTCTTGAGGTTGTCGAACATCATGCGACCGTAGCGAAGAGCCTCGACGACGCTGGAGAAGGAGTCAAGGAGAACCATGTCCGCAGCCTCGATAGCGATGTCACTGCCAGAGCCGAGCGCAATGCCAACATCAGCCGCGCGGAGAGAGGGTGCGTCGTTGACACCGTCGCCAGTCATACCAACAATCTCGTGGCGTGCCTGGAGCTCACGGACGATGCGGAGCTTCTGCTCAGGCGTCGTGCGAGCGAAGACGATCTCCTGGTATTGAGCAAGTTGATCCCACTGGTCATCGTTGAGGGTCATTAGTTCGGGTCCCGATAGCACGAGTGCTTGGCGAGGCGAGGATTCGGTGTCGTCGATGTGCCCCTTGAGAGAGGGATCAACGGTGGTGTTACGTTGCAAAGCGGAAATGTCGTCAACCTGGGACCGAGGAACGCTGATGATGTTGCACTCAGCAGCGATGGCTTGGGCTGTAAGGACAAAATCTCCAGTGACCTTGACAATGTCAGTACCAAAGCCAATGCCCGGGACGAAGAGGAAGGTAGCTCACCATAAAAATACGGATACCGGCACCGCGAAGAGTGTTCATAACCTCGGGAATCTCAGGGCGGGGAGGATCAACAATGCCAACAATGCCGACCAGGGTAAGACCCGACTTGGCCTGGTTGTTTATTGCCATCTCATACGCGCTGTCAGAGGGATTGCTAGGAAGAGCTGATCTGGAGATTGCCTTTCGAGCAAGCAGCAGGACTCTGCGGCCTTGGGCGGACCACTCATCCTTGATCTTTTCGATGGAGGCACGCGTCGTGGGGTTGAGAGAGGTGGTGTATCCTGAAGGGCTGACGTAGTTGCTCAGTCTGCTCATCAGGATTTCCGGGGCACCCTTGATTGTCAAGAGACTGCAGGGGCAAGTCAGCACATCTCACTCATTTAGCTCGGGTTTGTTGGGTCGACTTACACATCACCAGGCTGGAAGACCGAGGCAGTGTCTGAGGGTAGGGCAAGGGATAAGCCGTCGGGATGAGAGAGACCAAGCGCGCGAATCATGTACTTGTTCTTGCTGTTGAAGGCAAGTTCGTACTTGGTAGACCAGCAACGCTTGAGCTCAGCAACCTGTCCCAGGCTCTCGGAGAAGCGCAGAATAGCCTGGTCCGTCGCGTCACCGTGAATGATCCGTTCGTGGAGAGGTAGGCGCATAGTGGCGGCATCGAACTGTCCTGCGTTGCAAAGACCAGCAACGGCGCGCAGCTGGTCCAGGGCATTGTTATTCGGTGCCGAGTGCTTGTTGATCGCCAGAGTGTCTCGAGCTGACTGGGCCGTCATCTTGTTCGTTCCGATAGCGCATTCGGTGACAATCATTTTGTTCTATGGAGACGTCCTTTAGCGCAACTTCGATTCAGCGGAGCACTACTATAGTCTTACCTGAGTAAGGGTGCCAGTCTTGTCAGAACAGATGATGGAAACCGAGCCAAGAGTTTCGACAGTCTTGAGGGACTTGCAAAGGATCTTGTTCTTGCGCATCATGTTGGCACTGATTGTCATACTGGCGGTCAAGGCCACAGGGAGACCCTCGGGGATGAAAGCCACCGCAACAGACACGCAAGAGATGATCAGGTTCGGCACGTTGATCCAGTTGGGGTACACCCGCCTCAACCAAGTAGCCCTGCGCGATTTATTAGCGAAACCAAGTCATCCAAGAATAAATCACTGCTGTACATACCAGACAATCAAGACCAGAACAATCATGAGGAACATGATGGAGCAGATGATGAGCACAAAGTGGAGGACTTCGCGTTCCAGCGTGGTGAGTCCTTTCTTGGGTTCGTTCGTCAACTTCGCGATGCGGCCAAAGATGGTGTTGTCGCCCGTGGCCACAACCACACCAGTGCAAGTGCCCGAGACGCAGTGCGTGCCCTGGAGACCGATGCATCGTGTTTCGAGATAATTGTTATCGGTAGAGTCGACTGCAGCGGGAAGAGGGACCGACTCTCCTGTTTTCATCCATTTTGTTAGCGAACTACCCAGCACAACACCAGCAATTGCTCGCCAGCCGACAAAACAATATTGCAGACGTACCAGTTAGGATTGCTCTGTCAAACTTGGCATCCGATGACACCTTGAGGAAGCGCACATCAGCAGGCAATTTGTTGCCACTCTTGATGATTAGAATGTCTCCAGGCACAATCTGGTCAGCGAGAAGCTCGACCTGGTTGCCATCGCGGATGACCATGCAATTATCTGGAAGCATGGTCTTGATCGAGTTCATGACTCTCGATGAGGACCAGTCTTGCCACATATTGAAAGCGGCCTGAATGAAGAACACGGCCAACAACACAATGGCCAACGCCAAGTTGGCGACGGCCGGCGGGCTGCCCAGGGGCTTCCATGCGATGAAGACCAAGATGGACGCCACCAGCAGGACTGTACCAAAACCTTTGAAGAAGTATCCGAATATTCTCTTCGTGTTATGGGAGGGAGGTGGCGAGGGCGCATTCTTGCCGTAGTGAGCCTGGCGACGTTGGATCTGATCCGGAGAGAGGCCATCGGTGAGGGAAGAAGACAGGCGACGAAGGATCTCCTCTACAGAAACGGTGTGCCATTCGAGTTCCGAAAGGTCTGTAGAGAGGTGCGAATGTTAGCACTGCAACATTGCGCAACTTTACAACGAGACTGTTCTAGGTGTTTCAACGGACCTGTTGCGACATTTTTGGCCTTCTTCACCGCCTCGGACTTGGATTTGTATTCCTCAATCTCAATAGACCTTTTCTGCAATCAGCACTAGGCCGATGAAGATGGTTTCACGCGTTTATTTTGTTTTGACTTGGGGCAGGGTTAGTAAGATGGGGGAACCGCGCTTACACCGTGCGGTACTGGATGGGCAGCTCAGCAGCAACATCGATCGAATTACGTCTGGACCGAACAGAGTGTATCGACATGGAAGTGTTTGAACGAGCATGATGCAGAGCAGGGCCGGCATTCGATCGATGGGCTTTCCTGCCGGCTTCCTCGTCTGCATTCCAGCGGATACGTTCACCGCCGCCCTGAACTGGGCTTTTGAGCTCAGTCTCGTCCATTGCCTGGTTGCGGACTTTTCCTGTATGCAAGACGAGGGGTTTTATGGAGAAATGCGCAAAGCAGGACTGGTTCTGGAACGAGTTGAGAGAGGTGCGAGATCCAAAGGAGGAAGGAGAGGGAGGAAGATGGAGGATGTGAGAAGTGAGAGCGAGCTTGAGAACAGATCTGCACTGCAACACCCTTACTTTCAACGCTGGCAGGGTCTTATATACATTTCGACGATGTCAGGGCCGACGGCATGAAGGGACCGCCTTAACAGTATCTATCATGAGTCTTGGCAATATTTTGTCTGCCCGGGTGTTTACGAGAGACACCAGCGCAGATGTCAGACAAACTTTTGGCGAGGAAGGGCTGGGGGCTTTGGGTGCGCTTGGCGGAGATTGCGGCATCCGCACATCATCACATGGCATGAGCTGGGACGCTTTGCTTGACTTGGGATCGACTTACTTGGGATGGTAAGTAAGAGGTAATGGGAATCCCAAGCAAAGCAACAAGAACGAGATTTGGGAGGGGTGACCACGGGGCTGCTACGGCGCGGCTATTTTTTACCCTCACTCTCAAAGGTTCTCTGACACCGGGGGACTGGATGGAAGAGGAATGGATGGATGAGGGTGCGCGAGATCAAACGGGCAACTCCAGCCTAGAGGGAGCCTGCTGCACCATAGCCCAAAGATTAAAAAGAGGATGCCGTGCCAAAAGGATAAACGAGTTAAGAGGTGACAACGACGTGCGAAGATGGATGGAGGTTGACTTGGGAGTTGTATCTACGGCGCTGAGAGGCGGTGAAATGGCACAATAAGAGCACAGCAAGTCCAACGTGTGCGCCATACTGTGGGCGACTGAGCGGGATGCTTTATTCTGCCTCACATTTTCAAGGGGGGCAAGGGCAGACACCTGGCAGACAGAGTCAGTTGCTGCTGGCTCCTTGGTGCTGGGCCCAGTAGCTAAGCCAGGCCGGGAGTAGAAAGCCGACTTGCTGTTTTGAAATGAGAAGCAGCGTGTCACAGAAAACAACGTTGCTTGCGTGCGGCCGCAAGAAGGAGGCTCGGTTGGCGCTGCTGGAAGCAATGCACAGTTGAATAAATCGCTCATAGAATGGCGCTGGCTGGCGATGCGAAATTACAACAAGTTGAAGTCGTTGCAGCTCGATATCCAAGTATCTCTTGGCGCAAAGGCGGCTCTCCTGTGACTTGCCAGTGACAACCAATCAAGGTTTTGGCGCAACCTGCCCTGTGCTTTTTTATTTTTGCTTTATTTCTTTTCGGCCTGCCCTTGCTGCCTCTTGTTGGTCTCCCACGCTTCTGCCCTAAGCTACCTTCGCGGTAAGAAGCATGGGTGTGTACCCCAGCTCGTCAACTGCCTAGGTAACGGGCGGGTGGAGGTGGAGGTGGATGTAGAGTCCACTTGGGGTTCGGGCCTTGGCCCTGAGTCTTGTTTTCTGCAGCTGCCGGTTGATGGAAGCGGATGACACAAGAATGAGAGCGCGTGAGAGGGAGAGAGAGCATAGCGGGAGTGAGACTGTGAAAGCGTGTGTGAGTGAGAGAATCCGTAGTAGGTCCCCTTACCCTCCTCCACCTAACATCTCTACGCCCTAGGGTCGCTCACCCCCCTCCCTCCGGCCCTTCACCTCCTAGCTGCCTCCCACTCTCCAGCCCTGCATCCATCCAGTCTGCATTCAAGGTCCTTTCCAAAGTTGCATATCGATGGATCAAGCTCCTGATGCTACACTAGACGAGATGGAGGGAGAGAGACAGAGAGAGCGCGCTGGGTTGGGGGTCTCATGGTCTCATTCACCTCTTGCCGCCCGCTCGCTGCATGCCACCACCGCCGGAGTCGAGGGCAGAAAAAAGAGTAGACGAGAAGAAAACGACGGCTCTGATAGGTCAGCACTGCCACAATTTTGTTTCTCTTACCCAAGTCCGTCATCCAACTCCAGCGGCAGCCAGCGTCTGCTCTCTCAAAAGCTCCGTCATTCTCACTGAGATTTGAGCGTGTGCAAGTTGCAATGCAGATGTGGAGAGGGGCAGAAAACACAGCAAGCTGTCAGTGTCTCGGTTTGCTGCAATCAGTTAGCACCGTCATCCGGGATTTCCCACTTTGAAGCCTTGTTGCTCTCCTTTCTCACGAAGTGCATCTCAAAATCTGCTCGATAATTGTTTGCACCTTCGCTGCCGACTCCCCGGATGGTCATGGTCCAAGGCCTCCATCGACCGCATGCCAAATATCCTCCTCGACATGTCATTGCCTATCGCAGAGCATCTGACGACTGCTTCCCGCAACTAATTAAGCTGCCAGCCAACGCTCTTTTGTCTTGTCCTCTTCTCATTGTTCCCGAAATAACAAGAACCGGCTTCCGCCTTCTCTTGTTCTCTTTGTGCGGTCGGCACCGAATCTTCCCATCACCGCCTCCTCCCCCAAGCAATCCAGGCTCGCGCGGCCACCGCTCATTGAAGAGCGCACTTTTGCCTGGCTTAGATGGTAGACGTCCGGCGGGCGATGGACGTGGATCGCAGTCTCGCAGCCCATCCCGCTTACTCGGCTCTGCTAGCCCGTTCGCCGCTTCGAATCGGCGGCGCCTGCTCCCGCTCACACCTCTTTGCTTTGCATCCTTCAACCTGCTTGTTGCTCCTTTCCCCCCCAAACAAAAGTCCAGTCTAAGTGATTCAAGGTAAGGTATCTCACCATACCGTACTGGTGATTAACGCTCATCAGCACTCCCAATTGGCTCCCACTTATACGTACTCACACTGCCACAATTTCCCCTCATCTTCAAGACGGATTCTGTTGCCTCAACCTAATTAGGCCATTCCAGAGGAGAGAGCAGCAGCGCATGCAAGTGGAAGTGCAAAGTGCTGCATCAGCTCCGATCAATTCAAATCACCACAGCCAGCCAGTCTTTCGGCCGGGGGAAACGAACCACGAACCCACCTGGCCTGTCCTGTCGGACATACAGCCCGGACACATACTAACTACCCGGTCGTTCTCCCCGCCTAGGGCAGGACGCCAGCAACCACAGCCGGCAATTGAACGTACTGGACCAATCTCTCCCGTCTTCAGCAGTGCCTCCTTCATGACGATGTGAGCCTTTTTTTGCACACACTGACACTCACTCTCTCGCCCACTCTCCCACCCGCAAGCAAGCGTTGTTTGAGGTTGAACGACGTTCCGCCCATAAGACCAAAAAAAATCTAGTGCCGATCTCATCACGCGGCCACTGAGTGGTAGGCGGCCTCCTCGCCTCGCACCCTGGTTCCTGTTCGCTCGCTAGCCTACTCCACGATTGCCCTTGTTCTCCCCCAACGGCAGCGACAGCTTCAGGCCTCGGGGAGGGTCCTGCACTGCACCCTAAAGTCCCGCATGCCCAGACCGACAACGCCTTGTGCGACGAAGGAGGAGGGAGGAAGCTGCCGGATGGAGACCTGGACGTGGGTAGGGGTAGGTAGGGTTTTTCTTCCCTGACCCCATCTACAAAGTTCTCCATAGACGATGAGATTGATTGACGAGCAACAGAGGAGGAGAGGAGATGGCAGCCGAGGGAAACCAAGCGTGCAGTGCAGCGAGAGGGGACGGACCCGAGAGGACGAAGGCTTCCCTCCCGCTTAGCCTGCCAGTCGCTAATTCCCTGCCAACACCCTTAAAGTATCCAACGTAGACGGACATGGACAGAAGCTGTCCCGATACCTACATGTCCATACTCAGGCACATACAGGCCTAGGTAGCTGGGCGGTATTGGCACTGCTATGCGCTTTGCACAGAGCAGCAGGTGTATCTGTACTCCGTAATGCGTTGCTGCTGCTGACACTCTTACTCTGACTCTCCCTTTCTTACCCCAAACAGTATCCGTAATGGGCTGCGCGTCCGCTGTCGTGTGTAGCGTGCGTTGCGTAGTCTGCCAATGCTGGCGCAGCATCAGCCAGCCAACATTGATGTGCAGAACTGGAGCTTCCAGGCCGTCGTGAGGAGAAGGGGGTTGTGTCTGTCAGGAACAGGCTGCAGAAAGCAGAACGGGAAAAGGCACGAATACGTCTATGAGGGGCGTTGGTGCTGCTCCTCTTCCCAATTCAACACCGGCGGACGCCCGCACACGCCGTGGGCCACGCACACCGTCATTCAATCACTCAATCACTCACACACTCAGTCACTCACTGGATCACTCCGTCGTCGCATTGCAAGGCAAATACAGTACAGCCAGTACGTAGTCGCTGGCTGATCATTACTAAGGCAAAAGTCAGTCAGTCGGTCCCCCATTTCCTTTGATGACTTTTCAGAGTGTGCCGGGCACCGTAGGTCGGGGTCTGCCGACAAGCTGGCTCCGCGCCACGGGGCCACACATCTCTAATTCTGGCCGTTCTTTTTTTCCCGCATGGGCAATTGGGCATGGCATCCATCGCCATCACGGCGGCCTATGCAGTCAGTTCCAGACCAGCCAGAGCTGGGTTTGCCAGCAAAGAAATTCAAACAAGACCAGGCCGGACTGAGAACAGCAGACGAGACTTGAGTCGGTGCATCCCATCTCATCCTAATGCCACGCACCAATCCGTCCTTCGTCCTTTCGTCGTCTCTTTCGCCTCTCGCTCTTCGCCTGCTTTTCTTGCCCGCTGTTGCGGCACCAACATCCGGTCATCCCATCTTGTTGCATCCCATCCAGCCCAGCTCTGGTTGTTGAGAAAAGCACAAAAAAACTCAAAATCCCCTCCTCTTTTTTACCTTGCCTCGAGTGGCCGCGCATCGCACTTGCATATGGAGGGCGCTTGTTTATCCGATCCCCCAGAGGAAGAAGCGGCAACTGCAGCTTCAGTCCAAGTCTCGTCTTCGTGCACCGACCGGTTTCCCATCCTCTTCTCATACGTTCCCCACCGTCAGTCTGTCCTGTCCTGACCTGACACCGACTTGTTTCCCTCACGATTTTTCCCACTAGAATTTCCCACCGCCGTTTGTTCGTTTCGTTTTCGTTGTTCGTTGCTGCCGTCGTCTTGGCTCGACTCGAGCGCCGGTCTCCAACTGAATGACGTCGTTCCCCAAAGGGCCGACTCCGCTGCTACTGCTGCTGCGCCTCAATCGACCCAAGACCCCTACAGCCAGCAGCTGCACCAGTCAGTCTACTGCGTCTGTCCTGCGTCTGTCCTGCGTCGTTTCTGTGGTGCTTCCCAGTCCCAGTCCGGCCAGTAGTCAGTCCTGTCCAAGGTCCCAAAATCCAGTCGCTGCACCGCTTCTCCTCGCCGCCCTCCTCCTCCTCCCACTCGGAGTAAATTTTCGCCCTCCGCACGCACGCTGCTTGGCGCTGCTGCTGCTGCCCAGAGGTCCACGGGTTTCTTGGGTCGCAGTCGTGTCCGTCGTTCGCCCGTCGTTTGGGTTTTTGGGGTCGGGGCCCCCCTCTCTGTGCGACACTCTCTCTCACCTCCCGCCGGTGTCCGTCAACTAGAGTTTGCGTGCACTCTCACCACCCACCACCAAAAGAGCGGGCAATCAACAACGCAAACAACCCAATTCCTCCCGCACCATGGCCATCGGTTTGCTGAGTATTCCGAGGGAAATTCGGGACTTGATTCTCGACCAAGTCATATTCCTGCCCGACCGTGAGCCTCCGCAGAATCCTTCCGTCAGCCAGGGCCGGAAAAGGCGCGAGTACAAGGGTAAAGGTTTTTTTGATGGCCACGACATTTGGGTAGAGAGGCAGCAGCAACGCACACCACCCGCCGGCACTCCCAACACCGCTATCCTCCTCGTTAATCAACAATTGCACGATGAAGCAAAGTCCCTGCTCGCGTCAAAAGGAACCCATTACCGTTTGGACGTCATGTATGTCAAGGAATGTGGCTTGTGGCCGACTTGGCTTGCCGTGCCAAGAACGACCCGCCATGCCGACAGCGTAAACGTTCAGTTCCGCATTTTCGATCCGCCAAAGGATGTCGACCCCGACTGGAAGAACGAAGAGCAGTTCCGCGGCGGCGACGGCGGCCCGCCATTTATCGTTTGGAATTTTTACGCCATGCTGTCTGGCTACCTGCGATACGGCCCGACCGCCTTCAGCAGTGTCGTCGCCGACCCGTCAAACTTCACCATCAAGAAGCTCGTGATAGACGTCGTCGCCCCACCCGCCAACGAGAAGCATGACCGCCTCGTACCGGGAGGCACACGTCGTGCCATCGACCTTTTTGAGGGCTTCACCCATATGGTCATGGACGCAGAGAAGCGCGAGAGGCGCGGGATCACTTGGCCCCGCCCGCCCGAAGGCAAAGAACACCTCATTCCGGCTGAGAAGCTGGCTTTCTTCATGTGCAGCCAGATTGGCGGCCTTCTCTCCATGTATCGTGACTGGGGCGAGTACGGCGCCGCACTCTATGAGGGGATCGGTAGCATCCAGATCCGCGTTAATGGCGAGCTGCGCCGCGACTTCGACATGGACGAGATGCTTGCCCGATTACCAATCCAGCCCATCACGGCGTGGAATGAAAAGGAACAACAAAAGAGACAGAGACGCTTCGACGAATGGAAGGCCCACGCGACTGCGATAAGACAAAGTTGGAAGAAACCGTGATGGAGAGAAGAAGGTTGGGCAATAATGACTTGATGAATTTTTGCTTTGGCCGTACAGGCCTCGGGAGGGAGGTGACCCCCTCCTTCCATTGCATTGGGCGGCGATACCACCGGATAAAAAGGGTCCTTTCTTGGGATGGTTTTCCTTTTTGGTGCATGGTGCATGGGGACCAACGAGGTCGGATATGCGGACGGTCTCGGAGCGGGAGGGGTTCGGTACGGATACGGCGCCGGGGACTGAAACCCGAGAGTGCGGGACCGGGCTAATGATGCTCTTCCTATATTACCGAGATAGGCCTTCCACCGTGGCGCGGAGCCTGGCGATATCAGCGTGGCTTGCCTTGCAGCACCCGCCCACAACAATTTGCTTCCAAATACCACGAGATTGAGCATTGGCGACGACTTCCGTGAGCTGTGCTTCCCATGATGTCTTGGGGTGATGAGACCCCTCTGGAAGTTCCCATTTCTGAGTAGTGGTGTTGTAGACCTCGCCGTTGGTGCCGTCCGGGTAGAGAATCAGAGCCGGGCCCTCAGCGATGAGGCCGTCGGCGATGAGATCCTGAACAGCAGACTCGTAGCTCTTGACGAGAGACTCCAGCTTCCAGACCTTGGTGCAGTTGATGCCAATACCCCACGGGCGACATGCGGCGATCTCGGGGCTGAGCATGGCTGCCACAGCCTCCTTGATGGAGGATCCGTCCGGCAAGCGCTCGTCATCGCCGGGGAACAGCGATGCGATCCAGAACGGAAGGGCAGACTCGGTAGCCAGGACACCAGTCTTGTCCAGAGCTTGCCTGATGGCCTTGACCTCGTCGGCACGGGGAATGGTCTCAACGGCAACGTAGGCGACAGGAGAGGCGAAAGCGCCGGCCTTGTTGAAGAGCTGCAGGCGCTCCAAATGCCAGTCGCGCAGCTTCTCAAGTGAGTCGTGGTCCTCATCATAGGCGCCGCTGTACTCTTGGCCAGGAATCATGCATGCGCCGTAGGGACCAATACTGAGAGCGGTCTTGGCACCACTTGCACGTCCAGCGTCATGGGCGATGCGGACAGCGTCCTTGATAAAGTTGCCAATGGTGGCTCGGTCAATGCCATTGGGATGCTCGGGGGTGCGGGTATTGGCGAAACCATGGATGGACAGCTGGTAGGTGGCAGTGAGGATGATGTCTACGGGAACATCGCCAAAGTCCTTTTGGCAAGCAAGCAACGTATCCTGGCCGTCGACGAGCAGATGAGTAGACCAGAGGGGGGTGGTGGCCGAGTTAAACTTGAGGCCGTACTTGTCCTCGAGGGATGTGCCGAGCCCTCCGTCGAGGATAAGGACCCTGGATTCCGCCTCAGTCGCGTCGGCCATTTTTTTTGCGATCCGCGTCGAAGTTTAAAATGCGAGTGCGACTGACTGACTCTCTCTCTCTCTTATCCTAATACAGGTGTAAGTAACGTCGGGATCGGCCAGGCGGGCAGGCAGGGAGCGGAACAAAATGAAATAGCCTCGAGAGGTGGAAAGACCCGAACTGATCTGGTCTGGTCCGGTTCTTGTCTGGGGAAGCAGAAGGGGTGTCGTGTCTTGGGGCTTGGGGGACTTCTTGGGTCTTGGTCTTTCTTGAGAGGGACCTCGTCGGGGTCAGTGCTTGGAAGGGGGGGAGGCAGACGGGAAGCCTGGGCAGGGAGCGGGCTTGGAAGGGTTCCACCCTGGAGAAAAATTTGGGAAAGCATTACGACGACTCTGGCTGACTAACACGCTTTTTGGCAGTTGCCAAGAACAACCGGCAGGAACTTCCGCGAAAGTGCAGCGATGTTTCCTTCCTGCCCTTCAGCTCTTGGCGGCAAGCGAGAAGCAGCAGTTGCGAATGGGGAAGGAGTACGTCACACAAGGTAGGCAATGTACCTACCTACCTTACCTTACCTACACTGTGCCTTCCTCATCAATGCCTTCTCCCTCCCTCCCTTCCTCGAAAGGTGAGGTAGGTACGGAGGATCGATCGTGATTGTGGGAAGGTGCCACCTACCTTAAAGATGCATCACGACTTGCTCTTTCTTTTCTCATGAATATCACATCACTTTCCTTACCAGCAGCAGGCAAGCAGTGACGATACGGAGCCTCCCTCTTTCCAATGTTGCTGCTACTGCTGCTGATGCACCAACGCCCCTTCGGTCTCGGTATCCCTCGCAGGCGGCCTCTCCTTTGCCAAGACCTGCGGCCATCCCATCAAAGGGGGGTGAGGGGGCCTCAAATTCAATCACTTCCTCACACACAAAATGACACAGCTCATCCCCAAAACCTGCTTCAATTCAGTCTGGCCGCAAAATAAATAATAGTAGGCAAAACCTTTAAGTTGCTTCTTCCCCTTCATGGCGCCCCGATACAACCGACTTGCAAAATAAACTTCTGCCATCTCATGTTGGAGGGGCGGGAGAAGCTTCTACCCCGCGTACTACGCAAAACTAGCAACAAGAAGCACTGCGCTACTACTGTTGAGCTTTTCTCGTCTTTTCGCCAATATCAAATTCAACTAGATGATTTTCCCAATGTGCTTGTGTGTGCGATCCAGCCACGACCTGGAGACAGACATACGTACTTACCAGTCCCAACCTTGCCTCCAACGGCGGGGGATAAGCTTATTCATTGGATGTGCACGGCACACGCGGCAGCTCCAGTCGCTCTAGAACAACACTAAATGCCCCTCTTCTGATGACGATGGGGATTCGAGATTGCTTCAGATTCAGACTTGAAGAGTTGTCATGTGTCATGACTTCATGCTGCTGTGGTATCTGCGGCGGATGACTCTTGCAAGGAAGCATAGTCTTCCAGCAGCAATCTTTGACAATGAATGCGCATTCTTCTCATATTCCTCGTCCTGTTCTTGACGACTTATGCAAAACATTTCATCCCAAACCAAATTGAGCGCATATCGCGCCAGCTTTCGGGAGTGCTTGCCGAATGGCCCACTGTCCCACCGATGTATGGCAAGTATCCGCGAACGAATATTCGACCGTCAAGCTCTGTTCCCTGCCAACCAACTGAAAGGCACAGCATTGAATCCATCCCATGTGAACCAACATGAGCAATACCTTTTACTGAATCGCAGCTGTTGTAGTTAGTAATCAAGCTTTATGAGGCGTCCGCGCTCCGCGGGCTCAGCTGCAGTCCCTTTAGCTTCCCACGCCGCGACACGCCGAAAACAAGGGTCTCAGAATCCGCCCGCCGCCCGCTGTGCGACGGGATCCATACATGCGCCGATGTAACATCGTTTAACTTTAACAGCCAGCAAAGCTGAAGAACCCCACCGAAATATTCGCTATGATCTTTGCTGGCCGGCGACGAATGATGAGCTTCTCGTCCACCGCTTGGCGGAACGTCATCTCTCCGGCCTTGCTGGCTCCTGAGGCCTGCCGAAAAAGAACTCATCGGAGCCGGGCGGGGCACGGCGAACCCTGAGCATCCGGCCCCTCCGCCGAGCCGGGAGCTACCCTAAAGTTTTAGCGGAGCTTGTCAGCAAAAGGGCGCGCTGGGCGTTGGTGGGGCCATGGAGGTTCCCTTCGGCGACGACTCACCCGTCATGATGACCTTTCAACAAAACCAATCGTCTTCCGACATTTGGTCAATCCTGATTTTGCATCGTCACAAATGAAGAGCCAGCTCCGAATTGGAAGACCAACGAGCCATGGCGACCACCACAGCGACCGCAACAGCCTCCGCCTCAACATCCGGCATCGAACTGACGCCTCTCCCACCCCAAATCAACCAGAAAGCCGCCAGCGCAAGTGTTTCCCAAACGGACGATGATAGCAACAGTGATCCGGTCCTTCAAGCCTCACGTCTTGCGGATTCCTCCGTCCCAGAAGGCGGCTACGGCTGGGTCGTGGTGACGGGCTGCTTCGTCATTGCGTGGTGGATCATTGGCACATCGTATTCCTGGGGTGTCATCCAAAGCGCTCTCGTCGACGATGGCCTCGCCACGCCCGCCGTGCTCTCCTTCGTCGGATCGTTGGCAGCAGCCCTCATCTCGGCAATGGCCATCATCAACTCACGCGTCATGCGTCGCTTCGGTCCGCGAAGGGTGGGTTTGCTGGGGATTGCCTTGATCGGATTGAGTGAGATTCTCAGCAGCTTTGCTGTCAAGAACGTCGGGGCGCTCTTTGCTACCAGTGGCTTTATGATGGGATTAGGCATGAGGTAAGTCTGCTCCCGGAGCCAACCAGAAAACCGGTGAAACTGATTCGTCTTCTAGCCTGTGTTTTTCGGTGAGTGGCGACCAGCCTTGTAAATAACCACGACTAACATCAGTAGATTGTCTCTACGATCCCGGCGCAGTACTTCAGCCGCAAGCGTGGCCTGGCAAACGGCATTGTCTTCGCCGGTGGCGGCCTCGGTGGCGCTGTCAACAGCTTCGCACTGGATGCACTCCTCAATCATCTCGGTCCGGCCTGGGCGTACCGTGTCCTTGCTCTTGTCACTCTGGCTACCGGTCTTCCAGCTGCATGGATCATCAAAGAGCGGATTCCCATCAGGAGTTCCGGATTCGTAGAGTGGTAAGTCTTCACAGGGCAGTCTAACTGACTCTGATGATCTCACTAACACGGCTTCTCAAGGCGCCTCTTCAAGTCCTTCACCTTCCTGGTCATCTTCCTTGCCGGAGCTGTGGGCACATTCCCCCTCTTCGTACCGCCATTCTTTCTACCCCTCTACTCCAAATCCATCGGCCTCTCTTCCTCGACAGGAGCTGGCCTTGTTGCAGGCTTCAACTTCTCCTCGGCGATAGGCCGCATCTGTTGTGGCGTACTTTGTGACTACTTTGGCGCCCTCAACGTGCTGTCTGCGTCGCTGGTCTTGTCGGCCGTAAGCATCCTCGCCATCTGGCCTGTTTCAACGACACTAGGACCCATGATTGTGTTCGTCATCGTCAACGGCATCTCCAACGGTGGCTTCTTCTCAACTATGCCCACCGTCGTTGGCAATGTATTTGGATCAGCTCGGGTATCGGTTGCGATGAGCATGATTGTGACCGGTTGGGCTGGTGGTTATCTCATGGTGAGTTTCTCTGCGTCCGGTAGATGGTTGAGGTAGAGATTGGCCGCAGCTAACCAAATCGAACAGGGTGCACCCATTGCGGGCTATCTGCTCGAGGCCTACGGAGGTGAGGATAATGGCCTTCAAGCCTACCGTCCTGCCATGTTCTACGCCGGATCATTGTCACTTGCATCGGCCGGGCTGGTTGCTATGGTGCGATTCCGAATGAACAGAAAGATCTTCGCCAAGTTGTAAGGGAATAAGCAGAGTCGATAGACATCTCCGTGGGTCTTTCATTTATTCAGGAGAGATTGGTTTGTTTGGAGTAAAATGATGTACGATAGACTTCAGATCGGTGGAACTACACGTTTTGAGACCGAAGACCGGCCGGCGGTCTGTAGATCGAGCAGAAGTGCGTCGGTGTGACACCGATGCCAATGAAAGCTAACCAAAGTTTCCCCGACATCAGTTCACAGAATCGTACCTGCGCTAGGCGTCAGTCTGTGAAAATGGTTCAACGGTGATTAAAATCCCCATCCTCCGTCTCACTGCAGCCCTATCCCCCACTCGATCCACCGTAGCATCGCATCCTCGGCTCCGCTGCTGCCTGGACGGCCCCACCTGGCGTGCAGCTCTCCGATCAGCCCCGGTACCCCGCCGGTACCTACGAACGACGGAATGTCCTTGTTCAATGGCGTTGCTGAATCCTGCCGGGCTTAATTCCATGCGTGCATGTCTGACTCACGCCGGCCTCATCCTTTCGATCTGCACGTGCCGACGCGGGCGATTCGCGCGCTCTCGCTCAGCTCGACACGGAGATTGCCATATCCGACGCGGTCTCTCCCTAGCTGAACGCCTTTGACGCCATTGGGGTACATATTACCCCGCCGGTCTCCCTATTGTTGGAGACAAACATCAACACTTCAACTGCTCGACCATCCGGACGCTCAATCATTCACAATCAATTTCTTCATCTCCTAGGCCCTTTTTTTGATCTTCGACGATAGCAATCGCAATCATGTCAATCGACCACGTCGGCCTGTATGTCCCCGCCAACATCTACAAGGAGACTGTGCAGTGGTATCTTACCGCTCTCGAGCCAATTGGCCTCAAGAAGTTCGTCGAGCCCAATGAGTACGCCTGCGGTCTCGGCATCCATTCTCCCGACTTTTGGATTGCGTCCCACAAGGCCGAAAAGGCCAACATCCCTCTCCACATCGGTTTCAAGGCGGAGAGTAAGATTCCCATTCCTTGATGTGTATAGGCTATATATCTAATCTGGACCGATACAGACCGCAAAGTTATCGACGAATTCCACAAAGCTGCGCTCGAAGCTGGCGGCAAGGACAACGGCGCTCCAGGTCTTCGGCCCCAATACCACCCGAACTACTATGGCGCTTTTGTAATCGACCCTGCAGGAAACAATGTTGAGGTTGTCTGCCACAAGCCGGAAGTCATTGACGAGTAAAGAGTGGTGTTTCAGGGTAATGAAGGGACATGAAGATTCACGACGAATAGAAAAGACGAAAGAAACACACAATCTTGCACAGAGATCTCTGTGGACATTCCCACTATGTGGCAGAGAGCGATGATGTAGTTAGGATTACTAAAAACTTCAGACTAAATTAACCCACCCACGTGTTGATGACATGAGAGTACCGAGGTGTGAAAATGAGGAAGCATTCATCATACCGCGATCGGAACCCATTCGCTTCGAAAGGAGTCATTGACTCTGGGGTTGTCTCAAGGGCAACAGTGATCTTGTACTCACGCAGAACCGCTGCAAGAATGAGACGCATCTGGTATGTCGCCATGTTCCCACCCGGGCAGCGTCGAGCGCCCACGCCAAAAGGTGCCGTAAGTCGTCGTCGCTCGGTGAGGTGCTCTTCCTCCAACCAACGTGTCGGGTCAAAGACGTCGTAGTTGGGGAACAAGTCGGGTCTCTGCCGGCTCATTGAGAGGGACTGAGTTGTAACAACTGTACCCTCGGGGATATAGTAGCCGAGGATGTCGATCCCTCCCTTAGGGACGACTCTGCTGCCGGTCAAGGCTACAGGGGGGCGGAAACGGAGTCCCTCACTGACGCAGGCGCCGAGAAGCTTGAGGCTGTCAAGATTATCGTTGTTGTGTTGGGTATTGATCTCCTCAACCACACTCTCTTGAAGGCTAGTGTTCTTTGCAAGCTCGTAGAAGATAAATGCCAGGGCGGACGACGTAGTCTCAGTAGCAGCGAGAATTTGGCCTGCCATCTCCGCGCTTATCTCGTCATGAGACCAATGGATTCCCTTCTCTTGTTTCTCCATGAGAAGTTGATAGACAGTCGGGACTTCGTCACGATCGGTAGGATCAACCTTCTCGGCTTCTTTGCAAATTTGTGAGCCCAGCTCGAATAACCTATCGCTAGATTCGACGCGAAACTTTGGATGAGCAATGGGGGCGAATTTCAGCCATTCGAAAAGCCAATTTGGGAGACACAGGCGCCAGACAACAAGAAAGTTGTATTCTCCGACGATGTGAGGGAAATCGCCCGGGTCAATCCTTGCTTGGGATCCGGCCATGACAACCTGTGAGTTAAGGAGAGTCGCCACACGGAGATGATACACAATATCCTCGGACTTTTCGCCTTTTGAGATCCCCAGACTGCGGACCATTCTGTTGACATTGTCTTCAAATATCGGATGCCAGTACTTCATTGCTTTGGTCGTAGTGGCAACCATTACTGGCCGACGGCGTTCGCGTGCGATATTGTTCTGAGGGTACGTAACTGTCCATTCATGACCTCCGATACGCAGAGCTCGTATGGCGCGAGGAGCTGTGTCGATATCTTGTCTGGCGAAGACGGTTTGAATAGATGGAGAATCATTGACGAGAACCATATTGGGACTGATCCGGACGACAGGACCGTACTGCCTGAGGAGGTCGTCGGCGGTGAATGAAAGTTGGCCGTGCCATCGTTGCCAGCGGATCCAGAGGGAGCTTGCGGCAGGAAACCACGGGCCTGGGACTTTTTTGAGGGCGTGGAACTTGGCAGAGTAGACCATCTTGCCAGCTTCCAACATGATGAAAAAGGCGAGGCATGCTAGCAAAGCATACAAAGAGCCGAAACTCGGCGAGACGATCAAAGTCTCGAGCATTATTACGATGCTAGCTGGTAGGACGATTCGGAAGTAAATCGAGCGAGAGTGTTTGTCTTTCCTCCCTACAAAGACAGAGGGGATTTCGCTCTTTATGCAGTCTAGTCTCCTCCATCTTCGGGGCGATTGTTACCGGGGCCAGAGCCGTGCAGACGGAAAGAGGTTAGAACGTATCGGTCATTGATACTCGTGAGTGCGTTTTCCGAGATTGCAAGGTTTCCTCTTACAGGGAGGTACTCGTCAGTTTACCGCTCCGCATGGGCACCCCCGCCAATCCATCTCAAGATGGCAGTCTTCAGACGAATCTGTGGATCTGTAGGCTGTCAAGAAAGCTTGTAGGAAGAACTGACAAAACTTTCCACCGCAGTGGGTCGAGCGCAATTATTTTGTAAGTGACAGCCAAAATGTGCAATCCTATTTTGATACACGGGCGCCGAAGATTACTACTGTAGATGGCCTACCCCAAAGAGATGTTCTGGCATGAGTGCGTTTTCTTATCGCGAGAATCCGCCCAAAAACGTATGACCCACGGAAGAAAGCTTAATCGTCAAGCAAACTACCTTGCACCTGGCTCCTGTAGCGAGACAGTGACCCCACGAATTTCCGTATTCTTACCAGCCCCCGAATGCTTTGCTTCCGGAGACTGTAGTCAATTTGAATAAAGTTTTCAGAGGGCCTGAGAAGCCTGCCACGGTCATAGCTTTATGCAATACGCCGCGTAGTCTCGTCAACGGGTGTATCGCGGTCCCTTCTAGTGGCCGGTGAGACCAGCTTCCGCAATGAAACCCAGTTAGACGAGCAAGATACGTCTTCATAGAGCTCACAAAGACCGCTCGTCCAAATCTTGAGCAAATAAACAGACTGTTTACCCAGTGTCACGGAAGTTCATATGGGGGGATAGCGGGCCTCAAGAAATGAACATCTACGTGTCGACACCGGACGGCAGTTTTTTGAACATAGTAGATCAGCGTGCGATCTATGAGCAGAGTTAATAGAGTAATGAACTACATGAGACCTTCGTGAATCTTTAGTGCCAATTTAAGTAGGCAAGCTTTTGAACAAACGTGTATCCACACTACATGAGACTATTTTACTCGTATCCCGGCCGATAATCATGGAAATTGTTCTATGAACCGATGGATTCAGAACCATCCAGTCTCATCATTTGTATTCAAGCCTTCTTCCAGGCTTTATCAAGGATCTCCTTCACCTTCCATGCCTTGATCTCTGGGAAGATGTCGTTCAGAGTCTTCTTTCCGGGAGGAGGGATGTCAAAAGCACCATTCTCAAACCACCATCCAAACGTTCCAGCGAGCCCCTGGTACGCCTCCTTGGGGAAGAACGGGTACGCTGGGATCTGTCCAGGAAGTTCTGTTGTCTGGCCAGCCTTGAGCTTTTCAGCGCTGTCGTAGGACACGTTGAACTTTGTGCCTGTGATTTGATTCATTAGCGAACCATACAGGAATTCATGACGGCTCAACGACTTACCTTTGGCGTCTTCAGCAAGCTTCAGAAACTCATTCCAAGTCACCTTGTCTCCAACGATGAAGAGATCATTGTCCCACTTCTTCAAATCCAGAGCAGCGGCCACAAATTTGGCGACGTCTCTTGTGTGAGTGAATGCGGAAGGGACATTTCCTGACCCGGGAATAGCCGCAGAGTCATTCGGGATATCAACAAAGAGAGTGAACGGTGTCATGTTCGACTTCTCTGCTTGAGGAGCCCAGTAATCGAGGAAGAAACCGTTGTGGACGACAGCATACTCCAGGTCCTTCGTCTCGTTCTCCAAGAAGGCGCGAGACTTGAGTTTGTTAGGAACGGATCCCAACTCTTTAATTTGGCTTCCTGAGTGTTAGCCATCGTCGTTGATCACTGTAAGGGGCTGATGGCAGACCTTTCGTTGTGGGGAATGCCCCAGCCACTGGAAATGATTCTCTTGGTCGTTTTCGAAGCATCCGCAGCACGAATGAGCTCAATTTCCTGCGGCACTTGTCCCGGCGGAGGCATCATGTTAATTGCTGAGATGACGGTGTGTACGTTGTTATCTTCGAGAGCCTTCGCTGTGGCTTCGACATTTGCGTAATCAACCACGATTATGGAAGCACCAACTTCCTTCTCCAAGTCGGGGTTGGCCTGGGCCTCTGTCAGTATCTCTTCTGTGCCCAAGGGACTGAAACACTCCGAGCTGTTTCGGCAAGCTTACCTTTCTGGCCAGGATTCTAACGTCATGTTTACCAGTTGCCACGATGGCCTCAACAATAGTCCGTCCAACGTTTCCGGTTCCGCCAGCAACTGCGATAACAGCCATGTTGACGTTTTGGGGAATTTGGTTTACAAGTTGTGGGTGATTAACAGAGAAGGAATTGATCGCTGTGCTGAGTGCTTTTAACAATCTTTTACTCTGTCGGCTCAGTCCTACTCTGAGGGCCCGAATCTGCTGTCTAAATAGTTACACTGGTGCAGCCTCAAACTCAATGCAATTGATTCCGCAGGTCGGGCGGAGTCTTTTGCGTGAATGCCATCACCTAATCCATGGCACTGAATGCGCTATCGCAATACGACTGTCTTGGCAACTAACAACATGATCAAAGTCCGCTAGCTATGCGTTCGGTAACAATTTGCTTCCGCCATTGCTCAAGCCGGCGGGCGGAGCAGACAGGGCACGGAGGGAGCGCCATTCCACGTGGAATAGATTGATTTCGGAAAGTTCCTTCGGCGGCGCCGTTGCTAACTTACCTAAGGTGGTCATGACTCGGATCCAAAATGCTTCCGGTTCTTACGTGACCGGGGCCAATCATGAAACTACTTCCTCTCAACGTCCCTCGAATACTGACCTCCGTAAGGGGTGCCCTCGAATTTTGCCCATTTCTGCTTCCGCCGATTTGTTGACATTTCCAATTGGCGTAGCGGGCTTCCGGTATCTTTCCGCGCCCGAATCCACGACGGACTCAGCACATCACCGACGGCCGGGAAAGTGGGTCCCTGTCATCCGGCACATCGGACGCGTTCCCGGAACAGCTTTCGAAACTCGACGGACGAACGGCCTGAGATAGTGGCGCTAGTATTTGTCTGCCGCCATGGACACTGCATCTGTCCTGGAGGGCCGGGCACGAGACAAGGCTGCCCGTATTGGACAGGTATGTGCCACTGTTTGTAGTGATAGGCAGGCGCCTTGTGTCGTTTATTCGTCTCAACTGACCACCTTATATTAGGCCTGTCTAAGATGTCAGTCGAAGAAAATCAAGTGCGATGGAAAGCAACCATCGTGTACTCCGTGTACAAATCGCAGTCATGATTGCCAGTATCAGCAGGTGCAAAGGCGCCGTGGCCCCGGCCGAAGGTACGTTGCTGCAGAGTTTAATATTCGCATATGCCAAGTAAGATGTTGACTAGATTGTAAGTAAAATGTACATCCAGGCTCTTGAAGAGCGGCTTTCCAAGATGGAAGCAGTTCTTAACCAAGCCGGATTGCCTCGGCCTGGTGCACCGCCCACCAGAGTATCGCCGTCAGAGACTGATGCCGCTTCCGTCTCGGTGGCTCCCGCGCCACCAGGTTTTCCAAGCGCATCTGTAGCGCATAGTCAGGCGGGTACGACGCGAGTAGATGCTTTACAAACATCCTTCAATCAAATGTCAACGGACCACGCAATGATTGATGGAGCCGATCCGAATGATTCATCCGATCAACCCACGCCAAAGCCAGCTGCAACTCAGCATGTTTCCGACCCCCCAAACCCGTTGGGACAGAAAATGCCAGTCTTTGCGGTCATTGCCAGCAGAATCAAGGAAGTCAACTCCGCTTCTTATTGCTCCACGTTCAATAGGCAGGTCTTTACTCCACGCCTCGAGCGAGAAGAGGCCATCACGATGTTGATGCCCCTTTATGACGACGTGATAAGCAACTATCCACTTCTCAACTTTCACTACTTTGTGAGCCGGTTTGAGACTGTTTCGAATGCAGAAGATTCCTTCAACAGCACCTCAGGCTGGGCATACATGAACGCGGTTATTGCCGTTGGAACCCGGTGGAAGACTATCAACAGCGCGTTCCAGGAAGTATGCCAGCTGGCATGGCCATTTTTCAAAAATGCATTTTCAGTCCTAACGGAACTAATGGTCAAAGGCGACGATCTGTTGTCAGTTCAAGCCATTGTGGCAATGGCTGTTTTCGTGCAGGGAACGACGTGCTCGAGGACGGCAGCCCTGCTGTCATCCGCTGCGGTAAGATTATCGCAGAATATCGGACTTCATAGGCAGCCCTGCACCATGATGTCGATGTGTATGCAGGATGTGGAAGCGCGCAGTCGAGTATTTTGGGCTGCATACATTCTTGATAAGGAAATGGGTCTCAACCACGGGCTGGACTCGATCCAAGATGATGATGACATTGAGACGGAGTTGCCGACGGGTTTGGGAGAGGGTGTTGACATTCTCAATTTACGCGCCAAACTCGCCATGGTTGAATCCTCCGTCAGGCGGCGGCTTTACACTGCGAAAGGACTGCGACTAAACGACGATGATGTGGTCAAAGCCATCATAGATCTGGATGCTCTGCTCGAAGAGTGGAGGTCCAGTCTGCCGGCGGATCTTCAACCAACTTACGACTCCCCTAAATCCGGTCAAGACTTTGCCCCAGACGTCTTGAATTTGCATCTGGCCTTTTACCGTTGCACACTTATGGTGCACTGGACAGCGAGGCGGCACAGTCAGTTCAAGACTGTTGCCGTTCTCGTGGGAACACCGGCAGGCTTCGAAATGCCCTACATCCAGCTCGCGTTCTCTCAGAAACGTTGTCGAACAGCTGCGCACGCGACCTTGGGGTTGTTCAGGACAATATCGACGCCGCAATACTCAGATCTTTGGTAGGACTCCGCATGTTACTCAAGGGGAAAAGTCTCTAACATCAATTTCCTAGGCGAATTCTGTGCTACCCTCTTTGCGCAAGCATGACTCTTCTCACGGATGTACTTGAGAACCCTGGTTCTTCTCGCGCGCGCAGCGATCTGGGGGCCACAAGATCATTCGCCGGTTTCCTGCAGAGATTTGAGAAGACGGAAGTGTGCGACTTGAAGCGAGTGCTGACCGCATGTGCCATGCTACAAAGGACAGTGCAATACGCAGTGGATGATGCTCAGAACACCATGCGTGCCCAAAATCTGGTGGGCGCCCCTGGCGGTGGTGTCTCGCTGATACCAGGGTTTGCACTGAACGAAGACGCGCAAGTAAGACATCGCCCTGCAGTGAATACCGAGCACTATCTAACTCTGTTTCAGGCTTTACAGTCGCTCCTCGGCGCGGCAACGCATCCGATGTATCTGGTGCAAGGACTCATGGGAAATTTACCAAACCGAGACCAGAGTCTTACTGTAAGACTGGCTCACCTTCTCGGAACTCCCTTTGAAGGAGGTAAGCCAGGCAGTCCGCTGGGTTCTCAGCCGCTTCAGCCGGAGACGTACGGCTTCGGCTTTGGGCAAGGGCAAGCTGGTAACGACCCGACGGCGAATTGGTCGTGAAAAAGACTCCATAATTGAAGGAGGAATTATCGGACGTCAAATAAGCCTCAGGGTCAACATTCTTCGGCCTCGGAAAATGAAGGCGATTTACAGACCCGTCCGCAAGGGAGGCAGCCGTTCTTCGGCGTTGAGACATTGCTGCAGTATTAGCGCTGTTCTGCGCAAGGGGATGGGTCGGACTGATCTGTTCAAAATGAGGGCTGCCTGATGTCGAACAGGAAATGAGCCAAGCTGGGACGAGCTTGATCTGGGTGTGCGGTGGATTTGTCCCACGCTCCTCTGCGGCAAAGTAGGCTGAAGCCACACAGAGGGGCCAAGCAAACTGATGGGTGTCGTCTTACAGCATAACAAGTGAACATAATGATAGGTAGACAAAATCGAATAGAGATATTCGAAGGTTAACAACAATAATAAGGCAGCGACGTTGGTTACGAACTAATTCTTGGATCAACATATCAATGGGCATTTGAATTGCGCTTCGTCCAGAATTGTGTTCCATTCCATCTCAGCCAAGCAAAGCCAAGATCGTTAGATTAGCGCCGATTTCCCCATGGGCTCACACGAGCTGTTCCGCCAAGTTCCGCTTTGCCGGTATCCGCCATTGCGTCCGGAGAAGACAGGGGGCGGAAGTCTTTGCTTTGCCCTTTCCGCCCCTTCCCATCATCAGTTGGCGGTCGCCTGCGAGTCCAGTCCGGGACGAAGGATTTGGCTTGGGAAAGTATCACCGCCCTATCAGAGGCGAGACTCCAATCGGACACGCAATGTCTTCGCCCGGCTTGGGTGTCTTACGCCCAACTGCAGGGCAAGAAGTCGACTGGGCATTTATCACCACCAGTTCGATGACGAACTTGCCGAAGGAGCAAACTCGTGTAAGCGACGCCACATGGCAGTACGTGTTCATAGGCCCCGGATGGTTCTCTAAGACGAAAAGTACGGCTCTTGGATCAATAAAGTTGAGCTGATTCCGCCCGCGCGCAAGTCACCTGGGTTGGATCCTGCGCAGTACTCCTCCTTCGTTCATTCCCCAATAGGTTCATGCCAAGCCTGAAAAGTTCCAAACAGTTCAGGCGTCCGCTCGTTATCATCTTTCTCTCCAACATCTGCTGTTAAGGGGATGGCGGTAGGCTTCACTCCTTGGGCTACAAAGCCGCACTCGCCCGCATACAGTAAAATCTACGCAGATGACCTCGAGTCACCTCCATCTCCGGGGTTTCGGACGAGGAAGCCATCTCGATGGCTTCAGCGTTTGTCGCCAAAAGCCATGCTGGGGCTTGTGGCTTCTGTTTTCATATTCTCCTGCCTTGTGGTCACAGCTGTGAGTCCATGATCTAGTTCCTTAAACCTTACTCTTATGCTGACCACGCATGCAACAGAGTCATGAGCACATCTCTGCTTCAAGGCCTCCATCGAACCACACTGGCATAGCACCAATACCAACCGTCCATAAGGGTGGTTCCCGACGTCTTCGTGTTATAGTTCCAGCAGATGGGCCGTCACCAGATCTCTGCAAGATGCTCATGTCGGCTCTTGTGTCTGGATATCCTAGCCCTGTAATTGTCAACTGGGGACGAGACTTCCACAAGTCGCCTGGGTGGTTTGGTGGCTCTCATTTAGGCAAGATCGACGGCACACTCGAGTTCCTCGATGCTATCACATCAGACCGCGCACCTAAGGACGAACGTCTTGGCTCAGATGATCTGATCCTCGTGGTTGACGCTTACGATCTTTGGTTTCAGCTGCCACCCTCCTTGCTCATTCGAAGGTACTTGGCCCAAAACTTCGCAGCAGAACAACGCATCCGCAAGGAGTGGGGCATCTCGGCCTCCTGGTTCTCATCCGGCTCCAACAAGACGGAATTCGTCCCCAAGCAGTCAATCATCATCTCTACTCAGAAGAAGTGTTGGCCCAAGCCCGACCTTGGTGCCGATCCTCACTGCGATGAGCTGCCAGAGTCGCCTGCGCGCGAAGATCTGTATGGCCCGCATACCGACGAAGACCCTGAGCAGTTTCACGACGTTCGTCCGCGATACGTCAACAGTGGCAGCTTCATGGGTCCTGTCGGAGACATGCGTCGTATGCTTCGTCGTGCTCAGGAGAAGGTCGAGGAGAAGCGCGCTGCAGGCAGCAACATATTTAGCGATCAGGGCATCTTGGCCGAGATGTTTGGTGAACAAGAGATGTGGCGGGCCTCTAAACGGAAGTTCCATGCTTCTGGGAAGATCGTCCAAGACGCTGAACTCGAGATTGAAGCCGATCGTTTCGACTACGGCATCGGCCTTGACTACATCCAGGATCTATTCACCCCGACCGTCTTTGAAGAGGATGACGGCGAATATGTCATCCTGAGTAACGCTACTGCACTTCAAGTCGCGGCTGAGGATCGAGTTATCATTCCTCCTCGAGTATACGGTGTGCCTGAAGATATGCTTGAAATTCGCACACCTTTATCTGAGGCCGGTATCGATACTCAAGCGAACTGGGCAGACCTGCCTCTCTATACAGACTTCTGGAGCACTTCCGTTCCGACTATTGTGCATCACAACGCACATCGCAATGGTCTCAAAGGTCAGAGGCTTTCTGAGTGGTGGAAAAAGACATGGTTCTTTCCGCATCTCAGGCGTCTTCTGGAGTTGCACTCTCAACCCAAGTCTCTAGAGCCGCTCTTTAAAGTCTCCGGGAAAAACGGTGCCAAGGATCTCTCGTTCTGGGCCCCAGTATCGGATGCCACGAAGAGACTCACGCGCATATTTGACAAAGAAAAGTTGCAGGATCAAGGACTACCGGAGTCCGACTGGGACGGCTTGTGCATCAAAGAAGGCCACGAAGATTGGTGGAGTGAGATCTTTCAGGATGACGAGGGTCCTCTCCACGTCGGAGGTTCCGCAGCATCCGAATCATAGCATCTTTGGAGATCTAAAAAGTTGATGTTGTCAGAATTGGTGCAGAGGTCTCTTTTGTGTGTCATAACATAGCTGTATATTGAATCATCTTGCAAACACTTAACTTTTCACTTGTGTGAAAGCCCAGTGCGTTTTGTTGAGGACTTCGTCGCAAGAAACTAGTTTTCCTCTTCGAATTATAAGGAGGAAGTATCGCTACCTTTATCTGTATGCATTGTTTCACCATATGGTTGTTTTAATGCCGCCTAGTGTACCGAAATAATTGATTTCATCCGAAAGACATTTTCTCGCTAGAATGCCGCGGCCCGCGATTGGTTGGGTGTAGTGAGTTACACTGATATGATACAAGTCATAAGTGCTACTTCTAAGAGCATGAATACTGTTTAACACCCTTCGTAAGACGTCTTAAAGACAACGAACTCCTCCAGTCTCTACTTCTGTCACCTAATGCATCTGTGTACATATCCATTTGTCGAGAAACATCATGCTTGTGGCTCCGGACGAATAATGAAGAACTGCATGATTGAAGGTCTAGCAAGGTAGTTGTTGTTCCTATTTTCGTTGTTATCTTACTCGCCGTTGCTCTTGCCTAGTGGTAACCAGGAAACTCCGTCTGGATGGCAACAATATAGTCGGTCACTTTATGGACGCAAAGTCATCATACAAAATAGATCTCTGATGTCATTATCATACTAAGTCTGAGTATCAAAGCAGTTATCTCAACGTCAATCGTGGAAATCTATGCACACAAGCTTCGTTGCAGCATTCCTGCGCGGATGCCTTGGTTCCGACAGCAGACAGTCCAGATTGTGGACAGCTTGCAGCCGGTTTCTGTAGCCCTGCTGAACATGGCATCAGGATGTATCATGGTTCAACGGTCGATTTGTAAGGGTTATGCGCGGTCAGTGTATTCGGGGTGGCAAATGGGATAGGTCCAAAGCGTTAGGCATAACAGCTGCCCAATGGAAACACGAGGGTTACATCACCAGCCCTTCATGTTCCTAAAAGTGAATAACTTCTTCTGCATAAATCGGTCTTCTAAGATTGATGCGTGCTCGTGCCGCCGATTGCCAATGAGTGCCGCGGTCTGAGCCCCGTGGCCCTTGTGCCTGGTGGTAGTACAGATGCAATGCATGATGACATCCTCAAGAGCCTTGCATTCCAACCGAACGTTATCTTTGGAGAGTCTACGGTACCAAAGCATGGCTAGTATTTCATACTGATACGAGCATTGGAAGTCTTGGCTGCAGGTGTGTGGCTTCCCCTGGCGCCAACCACCCCGGCCCCGTTTTGAACATGGTTTGGGTAGCTTCGACTTTGAAGTGCTTCTGCTGAAAGGCAGCTGTCGCTTTCGAACAACACATTGTCTAACCACAGCCTTTTTGGTTAAAATCAAGCTTGAGACCAATCTGTGCACATGTAGCTTTGACACCTAAGTCGGGAAGTTGAATCGCTTCCCTTATCGATTTTCTGAACAGCGAAGCAAGCAGACTAGTTTTACCAACTCAGTATTCCCTTCTTGAACCCTTGCATCAATCTGATCGTCTCGAAGGGAGCCAGCATACCAAATCAAAACCCATCACGAGACCCTATCTGTGGAACATCAACCACGCTCAAAGGCTGAAAAACGCTCTCATCCCAGAGGGGTTCGAATCCTCTTCCGAATCAGGTCGATTGAAACCCACTTAAACTCGTGCATCTCTTGGCCTATTTCCATCCAGTAAAAGCGGTGGTGGGGGGAGGAACGAGATCGACAGGGAACACGAGGTGCTGGTTGCTATTTCGAGGCCATCTAGGCAGCAGCATTTAGAGCACTACTTTTCCTACCGCCGGAAGGATTTGACTGCCGGAAAGGGCAACCAAAACGCCTCACAACCACAGAGAAGCAGCGGGCTGCATAGTATCGTTGTCCATTCCAACTGTCTCGTTCGCGAAACTCAATTGGATGGCGAGGGACGGGGTTATGATCGTTCGTGGGTAGTGCCCTAACAACGATGCAGTGACGCGTTCACCTTACCCCATGTTTCACCGTGGGAACAACAACTTGGATTGAATTTGATTGGCGGGACGGAGATGTCGTCCGTTTGGTTGTCGAGATAGCAAGTCTCGCGATCCAAGAGTCTATTTGAATGCTCTCGTTCCCGCGTTGTCGAAACCTCTTCAAACCATCAACAATCGCTACATCGCCCTCGACATTACATTCGTTTTACACACACATCCTCGACAAAACTCTAGCTGAAAGCACCTATGCACAAGACCGGTATGCTTATAATGCTTGTTCCTAAATCTCTTCCATTTTCTCACTAACACCATCATTGTAGACATCATGGCCGACACCCAGAGCCCCGAGGAACAAACCGGCATCCGGTCCCCTCTGCCTCTCTACCAATCCATCCGCACTCCCCCCTCGACAATCGCCCATCACACCGGCGGATGCAACGGCAGCCACTGCCAGACAACTTTTGTCCAGCCATGCCACCACGGAGAGTCCATCGGCGAAGGCTCCCGCTCAAACATGGTTCCTCTGCCCATGCTGGGCCGATTCCCGGCTCTCGTCGAATGTCCCGGCTGCAAGGGCGTTGCTCCCACCACCACCGAGCACACCATTGGGAAGGGTACTCAGTAAGTATTTGTTTCTCCCGGGCTGATCCTACCACAGATACGAATAAGTCGGCTAACGCGGTTACCAGCTGGATGGCCGTCATGTTCTTTTGCACCACCGGCGTCGGCGTGTTCATCCCCTACTCCATGAAGCCCTTCAAGAACGTCCGCCACAACTGCATGCGCTGCGGACGCACCCTCGCCACCAACCGATTCGGCGGTGGAACCAAGGCTCACTTGATGTAAAAGACGGAATGATATCGGCTATGGCTTCAGCGTCATCAGATGGGCCACGGGAAATGTATTCGACAACAATATTATCTCATGTCTCTGGAAGGCATGTCGAGTTCTGAATTACTCGGGACTCCTAATCTCTTTTGTTTAGAAACGAATCAAACGGCAGATATATTAGTTAGTACTCTAAAAGCAAGCTTGCATCAACTTTGAGATCCGCTGAGTATAGTGTGCTTTTTTATGTTATAGATCGTAGCTTCAGCTTAACGTCTCCATGTACAAGAGGCACTACATGGGCGAAGTGGTCCAGTACACACATTGAGGTCTTCACGGATACGATGGAGGCGAATGAGACTTCACGGGCAAGGATGAGGCACATGCACAAGGCATGGAAGATGACGTCAGAGACAAAAACAATACGCTTCAATTTTAGAGACCCTGTGGCTCATAATACTCCTTAAACCTATCAGACTGGTCCCATTCAACGGTCCAGATAAGCTCCCAGCAGTCAATGAGCAGACGAGGAAATCGTACGCCCCAGAACGACAGATACCCATCCGGCAATGGGCCGACAGCCTTTTTCAACGAATCCGACATATCCTCATAGTGATTCTTCTTGTTACGCAGGGCACGCAACAGATCAAGCATCTTGGAGCCCGTGTATTTACGTTGTTTGCCCAAAGAGTCGACAAACTCCCGCGGTAACTGGCGGAGGAAATCCCCCTTGGTGATTTCTGGCGCATATTCCTCCATCTTCTGCAACGGGCCGCTTGGGGGGTCTCTGGGCTCCTTCTCGAAAGAGTCGGACACATCGCAAAGGAATGCAAGACGTTTCTTGGCGGGCCAGAAGAAGGGGTGAGCCAAGACTTCGCGGGCCGTTGGCCGTTCTTTCGGCTCTGCATTCAACATCCATCCAATGAGATGCTTGGCTTCTGGAGCAACATCACCGAGGGAATCCAACGGCGAGAGGTTGTAGTTTCCCTTGCGAATGTTGACCTCTCTCATGTAGCGGTCGCCGCAGTCAAATGGATGCAGACCGTTGGTCAGGACGTAGAAGAAGACCAAGCCCAAGCTGAAGATGTCGATGGAGCGCGTGGCGCGGCGTCCAGAAACCATGTCGGAGCCAACGAGAATCGAACCGGAGCCACTATTGATGCTGTCAACCATGGCAGTGTGGTTTGCATCATCGTCCAGCAATAACTCCGGCGCTCGCCAACCAGAGGTACCAGCAGCGCGGCCGGTCGTTGCTCCAAATGACGACTGTCCACCTTCCAACTTCTTGCAAAGACCAAAATCGGAAACCAGAAGGCGGGGCTTGCCGTGCTTGTCGACGTTGACCAGAATGTTTTGGGGCTTGAGGTCGCGGTGAACGATGCGAAGCTGGTGCAAGTGGTTGATTCCGTTCGTGATCTGGTATAAAACACCAGGAATATCGGCCTTGCCTGCTTGTGCCAGCTTTCCGAAGTGGTGAGGCTTCTCGACGACATCAGCGAGGGATGCGGCGCATCGCTCGAGGGCAATGTACAGGAAGCCGTCTCTGACTTGCTGAGCATAGTAACGAATGACGTTGGGGTGGTCGTCACTTTCCCTCAGCAGCCTGGTTTCCTGGGAGGCGATATCGTAGAACTGTATCAACATGCGCTTTACAGCAACCTCACGTCCGTCAAACTTGCCAGCGAAGACAAGAGTACCGTTGCTGCCAGTGCCGAGCTGATTGTCGGTGTCGACCTCGATGTTTCCCATGCGAATGATTGGGCCGGACACCGCTTGCATGTCGTTGGTGACTGTCACAACATCGGGTTCCAGCTGTGTCATTTGACCACCAAGCTTCTTGGCCTTGTTGACGGCGTCTTCCACAGACTGTGGCGGGTCATCATCGCGGGACTGCGACGCCTCTTCCCGCTTCTTGCCTTTACGGTGCTTAGTGCCACCGCGTCGACCACGGTGAGCCGGCTTCTTTTTCTTGACTTCAGGGGTTCCAGGCTCTGGCGGTGTCAACGATTGGTCACTGGGGGCCGCTGGCTTGGGGGTCGAGGCCCCAGACCTGTCAGGTTGCGGGGGCGGTGCCTCACGGGCCGTGGCAGGTGCCTCGGCCTCGGCCTTGTCAACAGGGGCCTCTTCGACCTTGGGTTCAGGGGCAGGTTCCTCGATCTTGGGGACCTTTTCCGCAGTCGCCGGCGGCACGACCTGGTCATGTACCGTAGGCTCCGGCGTCACAGTGTCGCCATTGTCTTCGGTATCTGTCGTCTCCTCCCACTTGTACCACTTCGTTGTCTTGGCCTTGTACCAGCGACGCAAGTCCTTCTGGTAGAGGAATAAAAGGGAAGCGACGAGAAGGATGAAGATGGGGTTGGAAAAGAAGTCGATGAAGCTGTTTGAGACCTGCTGTGGGATTGCCTTGACCTTATTCACGATAGTCGTCTCAACAGGCTCATATGCCTCGTCTGGCTGGGGGGTGGGCATAGGCAACGCCGAGTCGTTCTCGGGGTCCACGTCGATGACATCTTGCCGACCGGGCAGACTGGGGGTTTGGTAGATCTTGCCTTTGTGGACGGCATCCATATTGTGGGTTCCGATCATGGCCCTAATTCGCTGGGTCTCGTTCATCTTCTCCCATGGGTGGCCGAGCTGGAGCCAGTCTGGCTCCGAAGTCTTGGCTGTGGGAGCAAGCACCATGAGAGGGTATGAACGGCCTGAAAGGGCATACCAGTTTCCTGTTTCGGTCTGGTTTACAAAGATTCGCTGGTTTCTAACGCGAGCGATGGACTCGTCTTTAGCCGGCGGAACAGGCTGTGGGAGGACGATCAAGTCTGGGTTGCTCTCGGGAAGAACTCCCCACGGCCGACAGACATCAAAGACCTTGACCACGGGGGCAGGGAATTTTTCGCTGCAGAATAATCCCTCTTCGGGTCGGTCATGCTCAAAGTTGTCTCGGCTGTAGTCAAGACCATAAACTCGGCCATCGTGTCTAGTGGTGTGATAGCGATTGTCGATGGATTGATGGTATTGATTCAAAAGGTCCCAGTCGTTGGTATTGGGGGTCCAGTCGAAGTACTTTAGGGACGCAATCTGGCGACCGTCTTTCCGAGCGATGCCGACCTCGTACTCGGTACGGCCGAGCGTGATTGTGCCGGTGGAGCTGCACTCCTCGTTGTTTTGGTCGTACAACGCGTTGGGGCGCAGGCAGCTCTCGGCCTCGTTTACGTGAGAGCCGCCAGACCCAAACCACTTCAGGACTCTGCCGGTAGCGGCATCGAGAGTTATCATGGTCGTCTTCTTCGTGCCGGTGTAGACGATGGGCGGGCTTTCGAGGGCAGACGCGCCCTCGTCGACCATCTGCTTCATGGTCAAGCCGGTGGAAAGCAGCCTGGGCTCGCTGGCGCCAGGGACCCAGTAGTAAATATCTCCGTCGCGATTTGGCTCGATGGCCCAGACGTAATGGTCGATAAAGTTGTAGTCGTCATCGAGCTCGGAGGCGTTGAGACGAAAGTGTTTGGTCTCGACCATGGACTGGTCGACCTCGAGATGCCAACGCTCGCGGGCAGTGAAGCGGTCGCTGGCATAGAGGTGTCCATCGACGGTCGCCAAGAGGACAAAGTCTTCTACTTCCCAGTCCTTCAGACTCCGCGCATGATGCTGCGTAGAGATCCCGTTGGCCCCGGCAACACGGGACACAATGGGTCGATGTCCAGAAGGAGATGGTGCTCTCACGGACTGAGCCGGAGCCAAAGTTGCGATGGCGCTCGCATCGTTAGGAATGATTATAGATTCGGGGGTGTTCTTGCGGTTGTTGAGTTGTTCTTTGGAAGACGTGACGGTCTTCTTGCGTCGTTGAGACACGGCAGCATTGTCGGCCTCAAGAGTGGCAGCCCAGTTGCGGGCTGCTTCGGGGTTTATGTCGTGTATGCCCTCATGTTGACTGCTCCCAGCGGCGGGTTGTTGAACTCGAGGGATGGCGTCGATGGGTTGTTGTTGGGCATCGGCGAGGGGGATGCAGGAGATGACGAGGACTGCTAGAGCAAGCAGGTAGGTCCGCTGATTGGCGCCGCGCCTCCCTTCACGAGGCGGACGTCGCAGCATGGTCGATTTTTCGTGATGCGGGAGGGATTTACATCAACGCTTCCCAGTCGTTGTCGAGGTGCAGGCGAGACATAGGAGCAGTGGTGGTGGCGGTGGGAGCGGTGGTTGAGGTCGTGGGATTGACGCTGGCGATGATGGTTCGAGGGCAGCGGAGGCCGTGGACCATGTGAAGGTGGGTTGGTTGGGCTAGCGAACTAAATCGGGCCCAGGCACAGGTACAGCGAATACAGACAGCAGCAGCAGATGGGCCGCTGTGGGGTGGGATATGTATTCGGATGGATCAAAAGGTGATGCTGGCGATGAAGGTAATGCACCTTGAAGTGTCGGTCGAGGAGGAGGTTGAAGGTTGGAGAAGAAAGTGCGGGAGGGCGGGAAGGACTTGAGTCTGATGAGTGGAAGTAGTGGAAGTAGTGGTTTCCTCGGAAAGAGGGAGGGTTGACTGCTATTACCAGGTTACTGCCTCTTTCTTTTTTTTTCGCCGGCCCTGTCAGCTCAGGTCTGTGGTTTTTTCGCTTTTTTTGGTTGAAGCACAAGCCGCCCACAGGCAGTCAAGTCAATCACTCCGTCTCCTCAGTCAGTCAGCCAGCCAGCCAGGAGCTCGATGGCACCTCAGCGCTGAGTGAGGTAGGTATTCGGAGGTACCTACAAATACCTATCTTTGAGAGGACGGCACGACGGGTGCCACAACCTGGAAGGTGGTTGCTGTCGGTCGGGTGGTTTCTTGGTTGTTGTGGGCAAGTAGCTTTTGGCGGTGAAAAAGGCGACAAGGTACTTTGGTGGCACCCTAATCAATACTCAATACTGCGTACGGATACGCGTGGACCTGCTAGGTACTGGATCGCTGGGCAGTTGTGTTGCTGCTGGAGGCGTGGCTCTGCCGCTCTCTGGCGTGTGGAAGGCAAGGGAAGCAGTTAGCACCGGCGGGACTCGTACCACACCACGGCTGCACGGGCTGACTGGGATCAGGTCTGGAAGGGGGGGCCGAGGGGAATAGTGGGAACCTCAGGGGAAGAGGAAACACACTGGAAGGCGCAGGGGCCTGACGTGACAGTGTGCAGACCGTAGACACCCGTGGACTCACGTACAGTTTTGGGGCGGACATACACCGTGAAGCCCCACCATTCCCGTCAAGCGAACCCCACCCGCTGTCGGTCAGCCAGCCAGTCAGATGGAGGCGTTGCTCCCCCAGTTTCGAAAGGGAGGAGACGTCCACAGCAGGCACAGTCAGAGGGACAGGCCATCGCATTCTGGGACGCCCCTTGGGATCCTCAAACTGTGGCAAACTAAAATCGCGGGGTTTTTTCGACTGCTGCTGACGATTGACCTGACCCCAAGAACAAAAGTCCACCACTTGAACACTGGGGATGGGGTGATGTGCGGGCATGAAGACGTCAATCATGATATCGGCCATCATGCACATTCAACAACCTGAACAGACTCGACAAGACTCGCGACCAAACACTCGCAGCCACTCACTCACACACACACACACACATCTCTGCTCGTCAACAACACCAATTTTCCAGATTCAGGGTCTTGTTAGGGCTCCGGCTCCCGAACCCTTAAAGCCAGCCCCCCTAGTCTACCTATCCTTCCTGGGCTTGGCTGGAATGTCCCAGACCACTGGCTGAGCAAAGACTCCGAGTTACCTAGCGGCCGGTGTCGCAAGGTTCAGTGTTCTAGCACCCAAGGAATGTTCAACATTTTCCATTCTTCTGCTCTCTGCTTTCCGCTTTCCGTACTTTGTCGGTCAAGAGCGATCCACACATCGGCAAACATGATCCATCCTGGAACTCAGTCCGAACTGCCCTCCCCGACCCCGAGACTCCAGGTCTGACTGTCTGGGTGAGTTCAACCTGTGTCTGTCTGAGTTGCGTGAGCAAGTGGGTTCTTCATCCACACGCGTGTGGACGCTTGGCCGGCAAATCGGAGGCCATCCACGACCTGGCCAGCTGCATCATCTTCTGTATCCAGCCTGTACCATAGACCATGGCATGGTGCTCGGCATCCTCGATCCTGCAGCGGATCTTTGGCCAACTCTGTCAGTGCGAACGCCCATCCCGACTACTCCATCCCTCGCTCTTGTCGACGGCATCGCTGATCAAGACGCGGTTGCGTCAATTGCGTGAGCAGATCAGACACAGTGGCCTCAGCTAGCAGGATGACGGACTCTCCCGCCTAGTCCCTAAATTGGTTGTCGTGCCGGCTGTTCCTGCAGCTCGTTCGTCACTGGTCCGCGACATTAGGCTAACCCGCAGCCGCCTGGTTGAACTGGACGGACGGGATCAAGATGGAGGGGGGGAGCGGCAGCGGGAAGCCGCCTATCATACTGTGTCATCCGCCTTAGTCATCTGACCCGAGCTCGAGTTCGACCTCACCAGCTCCCGTCTCTCGCCACCCCCTGATACTTGTTTATCTGTTTGCCAGTAATTACACACATGTGAGGTGCCTTCCAGATACAGTCCAGTACATGGCCATGACTATCAAACTAAACTACCTTACATCAATCACATCACAACCCCAGCCCTCTTCGGTTTGCTTCTCCAAACAGAACGAGACTCAGGCTCAGACCCAGACCCAGACTCGCCTTACAGGTACGCTGATACGGATACAGCGCCTCACTCAGACACGCAAACACCCAAGACACGGCATCACAACCGAACCCCAGCCAAACCAAACCTTTCTTCTAGCGTTTGATCTCAAGCAAGGTACCGTTCAACGGGTGCAAGCGCATCATTCGATCCACTGTCCGACTCTCCCAATCTTCCCTTTCTTCTGGAACCTGACAAGTGACAAGACGAGACATCCCAGACATGACGCATTGCCTTCTCCCTACCTCCAAACTGGTGCAGTGCTACCACAGCTCTTCTTGGCTTCTTCTCGTCCTCCTTTGACACATTCGGACGGTGACGGATATTATTCCCTCCCTCTCGTCCGCTCGTCTGATATCCCTTACATCCCACCCCGTCGCGCGTAACCTTTTTTTGGACTGCACCGTCCACAACCACGATAATGCCCCCGTTGCGGTCGGTATCCGCAGGTAGTGAATGTACTTCGGACCGCTCCCCCTCAGATTGACTGCGAGATCGTCGCACGATGTCCAAACTCTCCTGTCCCGTCAACAAAAGTCTGTGTGTTCGTTCCCGAGTCCGCAGGCAGGCCGCCTCCCACCCGGAACCTTCCAGCAAACTTTCTCTCCCGCGCCTGTTCGTTTGCGCCCGCGGCCACACGCAAACCACAGACGGCGCAGACGCGGTGCAAGTGCAAACCCTCCCGCGCGTGACTCGGTAGACTTTGACTCCTGCAGCCTCCAACGTATCATGCAGATGCAGCAGCAGCAGTCGACGACGCGCCTCATTTAATCAGAATATCTGCTCTCTCTCTCTCTCTCTCTCTCTCTCTCTAGCTCGCTCGCGCTATCAGGAAGCGCTGTCATCTAGCTTGACGGCCCTGTATCACCATCCACAAACAAAAAAAGATAGAAAGAGCTTGTACGGATACGCAGTGCTACCACTCCTCGGAGCCTCCAAGGCGAAGCACGCAACGGGGTACGCGGCATTCACCAGCCCACCTCACTCACCCTCGTCTGCCGGTCTCCGCCGTTGGGCCCGAGAGCGAGGTCGCCGGAACAACCTGGTCCACCAAGCGCCAGCGGG
>JABGLZ010000192.1:31412-56187 GCA_014705045.1 Colletotrichum theobromicola | reverse complement strand
CGGGCCATCCATCTTCCGGCCGCCCCCCCCCCAAGCCCCAGCCCCCCCATGTCGCCAGGACCGGGATCGATACGACGTTATTTCAGACTTCTCTCGTCGCGGTGCCCGCAGCCCGCGCGCACGTGAAGTGATTTCCGCCGAGCAAGTCCCCGTACCTCCGGCCCGCTCGAACATCAAAAATTCATTGCGCGATGGGTCGGTCCCAGATTAGAGCCTCTAATAGGTAGAGGTATCTTGCTCACGATGAAAAACGAACTATCCGGTTACACAGAATGCCTCCGAACGCCTCGGCGCGCTATCGTGGAAATATTGGCGTTCAGAAAGCTCCAACGGGGCGAATGTGCTCCGCCCTTGAGAGTTGCGACTGGTGGCTTGCATGCAGCCACGCATACTTCAACCTCAAGGAAGCGCCACAACAAAAAGTCCTCGGTCGAGCATGTTGCCCTTGTTCCTCACGAGCCTCAACTCGCAATTGCCGCCCCCTTGATCGGCAACAATATCGCCCTGGAGGGGTTCTTTGATGGCTGAATCGCTTGAATTGCAGTCAGAATGTCCGAGTGCAAGTCACCGAGTGAGGCACCAAGAAGCTCGAAGCCCTTTCAGGGTAAATGATTTATGTTCTTCTATCTCTAAAGGTGAATGTCTATCGGGGACGCCAGAGAAAACAAAACTCTCGGCCCCCCATCAAGTCTAACTAGGTATTACTCATTAGATCCGCCCGCCTATGTACAAGGCAGCTATCAGGCCCCCGGCGTAGTCGGCAATATTAATATAGACAATTGAACGATTGGTTTTTTCATGCAAAGGACAACTCCCAAGCAACACTCTCAAAGCTCGCTCAGACCCCTCGTCGCCGGATTCGTTCTCTGCGCTTAGCAAGTCTTGCCAAGGTTGACAGAGTTGGCGAAGAGGCAGTAGGTGTCGGCGTGGTTGTAGTTCTGCGCGGCGGTGAGCCCGCGGATGCCGGTGTAGCCATAGACGCCCCAGTCAAGAGTTCCCTTGATGAAGGTCAGGTGAGTCATCTCGTGAAGAGTGGTGGTAGACTGGCGAGGCTGTTAGTGACATGGCTTCATAGCGAGACAGAGAGTCAGAGAGACACATACCTGATCCTGGGCGTGGCAGGTCGTAGTGAGCGAGGGCAGAGCGCTGAAGTACAACGGGCAGTTGACCATGTAGTTCTGCGAGGGGAGGGTGTAGGCGAGAACACCAGTCTTGCACGAGTTGTAGACGTCGGTGCAGTAGAGCTTGGAGACGGGGTTGGCGACGCCAAGCGCGGTGCCCTTGCTAGCCGCGAGGCGCGAGCCGCACTCGTTGGAGACCTTGCTGAAGGCGATGCTGATGTTGCGGCGGGTGGCTGCGTCGGTGGTCTTGAAGAACTCGAGCGTCTTCTTGTCGTCGAGCATCACGGCGCGGGCGGCGTCCTTGGCGAGGTTGGTGCAGTGGGTGAGGGCGTTGCTGACGGCGGTGCTCTGGGCGGCGGTGCAGCCGGCCTGGACGGCGACGCGCTTGGCTTCGGCGTGGAAGTCGCGGCGGGTGATGGCGGCCTGGGTGCCGTTGACATCCATGAGCTGGAGGGTGTTGGAGTTGTAGGGGATCCAGCCGGTGATGTTGGTGGAGTCGCCCGTTGCGTACCGGATGCCGCCCTTGGCGGTGACGTTGAAGTTGCCTCCCGAGCTGAGATCGTGCAGCTGGCCAAAGTCGAAGGTGCGGTTGACGGTTTCCTGGGGCTCGATGACCATGAAGGACTCGTCGGTGATCATGCTGGGCGGGGCGATGCGGAGGCGGACACCCTCGAAAGGAATTCGCACGCCTGTCGTGTCTTAGTCTCGGATCATGTACAAGAGGAAAGAGGGAACTCACCGTTGGTGGAGATGACCACCTTTTCAACAGGGGCATCGTCCAGGATGCTGCCGGGGACAAAAACCCTCAATGTCTCATTGCCATTGTTAGTGAGGCTCAAGTGGGCGATGGTTGTGTCGGCCTCGTGGAACAGGACGGAGGTGATTGTTGAAGTGTCGGTGTTTTGGGTTTGGCTGCTGATAGGGCCGGCGGCGACCAGAGCGCCGAAGAGGGCAAGAGCGGCGAAGAAGGACTTCATCTTGACTGTTGAAATCGGCGGTTGTTGAGGCGTCGAGAGTCGAAGAGTTGAGAGTGTTTTTGGTGTTGAGGGTGATGATCCAAAAGAGAAGTTGTCGAGAGGCTGGAATGCATCTTGTTCTTATATTGGATCAACCCAATGCATCTTCGCATCTGAGATACTCCAGCTGAGCGTGTGAGCTGCCGCTCAATGCGGACGACAAAGATGGAGCACATTGGGATTCAAGCCACCAGAAACTCGTCAAGGGATTCAGTATAGAGGCTCAAGTGAGTTCTCAAGCGGCTAGAAAGAGAAGACGTAAAACGAGGCGCTCTGGCCAGCCCGGTAGCCGGAGAGGAGTACGTGGAGACGGAAGGCGTCTGCCATGGGCGAGCTAGAACTCGACATGGGGGTGTCGACTGAGATCAACAGGGGACCAGAAGGAAGATCCCGTTCGTGGTGTGTAGTGTACTTGGGAAGAAGGGCACGGGACGACGCAAACCGTCGTATAGGATACCGTAAACGATGGAACAGGGTCCCAAAGTCGGCAAAGGCGCCCAGCCTTGGCTTTCCAAGCCAGAAGACTACGGTTCCAGCGGAAAGGAAAGACAGCACACGAAAGCCACAAACAACAGATGCGGATGCTCCATTGAGAGGGCAGGCGCCTCTCAGAAAAGCCACTAGACCCAGATTCTGCTTCGTCTCTGTCTTCGGCGGCCGTCGTGGACAATGCGCGTGGATAGCGATGATCATGTATACGAACAGTATTGTCCCTGAAGATCGCGAGGCCTTCGTACCTGGCTGGTGGGTGCGGTCCATGAGAGAGCCACGAGCTTCAGAAACTGCCGCCCTCCGCAAGAGAGGAAGATCTGCAGAGCCAGTTGCTTCGCCGGGCAGCCGCCGTGGGCTCCGTCGGGGGTCCCTCAAGGGCCCACATTGACCGCAAACGGCACCCGTACACACAGGCCATAAAGAAACGGGTCCCAGAGGCGCGGGGTCTGGTAGCCCCTTTCGCTACGCCAGTAGCACCAAGCCTTGCTGCGAGGTCTCAAGAACAAGGGATGTCTATGAGACAGGCTTACGGGTGAGTTTGTTCTGGGTGGGCGCGAGACATGGTTCTAGTTGACGTGCACGGCGACAATGAACGGCCACGCATTATTGAAACATGTCGCTTGGAACAGCGCACTCGAACAGTCTTTTCTCTCGGGGTTCCAGGATACCGGTTTTTGGGAGTGACGTCTTTCGTCTTGTGTTGGTTCTGGCCGTTCCACTGGCTTGGCAAACTCATACGATATTTTCTATCGGCATCGGCTGGTAAGACAAGGTCCGTGTCTCGGCCGTCCTCCGATGAGGCCCGGGAGGACGCCGGAGCCATGTGGGTCTGGGTCCGGCGCCGAGCTTCCGGGTCAGAAATCCACCAGTCGCGATCGCGGACGGCCACTACCAGGCCTTAGCTAGTCGACCTTCCTATTTGGTGCATGCGCTGCGCTGTTGTTTATGCAGGATTGGCAGGCCATCGAAGCACCTTCTCTTGTGGCTGCATTCTAGCGCCGTATCAAGTCTGCAGCCCCGTCTGCTCAATTGCAACTTCAGCGAGCACAGAGTACAGCAAGCAGCCTGACGGCATACATGCATGCACGCTCGTCCGGCGCTGCAGACTGCGGGGTTTCCCGTCGACACGCAGTCCAAGGTAAGCGTCGATAAAGCTGTACATGCCGAAGTCGTTTAATATTCAGTCTGTGATCGTTTCCCACGCGCGAGCGTAACTAGCGCACATCGGTCGACATCTCCATCTCCGTACGTACGACACACGCCACTTACTCAACTCCATCGAATCACAACTACCTTCTCGTTCCCGAGCAAGCATCCATCCCAGCAGTTTGGATCGAACCCGTCGCAATCGTGGGCTAGCATCGCGTGGCTCAGTCCGCGCACGCGCAGCATTCCACCATCACGGCCGCCTGCTTCTTCCAGGTTAGTGCGCCCGGCCTGCTTCGCCGGTTCAATTCTGCCCAGCACGTTGGATATCCTGACGGCTAACCGACATTTCCCAGCCGTACAAAGACCGCATCCAAACGCTTGACGTCATCCGGCATCTTCCATCACGCTTGCTGCTTTAGGTAGCCGTTCCGTCTAGCACCTTCTGTTTGCCTGTGTCTTACCCCTCCCCGCCGGTATTTGCAGGTGTAGTCTGCCGCATCATCGTGAACCACACAAGCTCTCGGCCGCAACACTGAATTATCGTCTTTTCACCGTCAACGCTCTGCGCTTCACCACCGATCAAGCTCAATGAGCATCATCTCATCAGTTCGCTCCCTCGTCCGCCCCATAGTCTTCATCATCATCGTCCTCTTCCTCTTCCTCACCTACAACCACGGGTCCTCCCGAGACACACAATACAACATGTCCGAGGAAACCAACAACGACGCGCTATCCAAGCTCAGCATCCGCATCCGTCAATCCTCAACCTCCCCTCCCACAGTCACCTTCTCAGTCACCAACGACCACACCGCACCCCTCACGATCCTCCGCTGGGCCACGCCCCTCGATCCCCTAGCTCTCCAGCTCGGAGTCCTCTCCGTCACGCCGGACGGCGCAGACGCCCCGCTGGAAATCGACACCATCGCGCTGAAGCGGGTTATGCCACCCCGCGACGAGAACATGGTCACCCTCCAACCGGGCGACACCAAGGAGAACGAAGTCATCCTGCGGGAAACCGTGCTGCCGTTTGACAGGCTCGGCAAGAAGCCGCGGGTGGCGGCCAGGGGGACGTGGCAGACTGTGTGGCCCACGACGGCGGATAAGCTTAGCAAGGATACTCTCATGAAGCTTCAGTTCGGTCATGGCGTTCTCTCGGGCGAGTTCGAGACGGAAGCTATCGATGTTACCGTTGCGTAATTAGACAAAGTAGGCAAAATTCCACTGAATCGGTATCTTCAACCAGCCATGACACCTACATCTCCCAGCAACCCGGTACGCATACCTGTGTAACCACACTCGCGAGATGTTCCTGAATATCCATCCCCCTTTCGACACACAGACATTCGTTGCGTGTGTGATTTGCACCAAAAACGTGGTTTCGGCGTGGTTGACCCAAAGCAGGAAATGACGTAGGCTACGGTCTGGACGAGTCTCTTGGGAAATGGCAGAGACACTGAGACGCCTTTGACTGAGAAGCCTTGATAAGGCCCGCCCTAACCTACTCAGGACAACCTCGCACCCCTCTTTGTTGAGTTGACGAAACCCAAAATATCCCTGACACATATTCATCCACGTAATCATCAGCCAATATTGTATTCAACAGCTCTGGTGTATTGTTCTCAAGATCTGGAGGCCGTGGGCCGAAGCCGGGTCTAACCCCCATTCTGTTTGACAGGTCGACTAATCCACGATCTTGACCAGAAACTAAGCCAAGTCGCGGCATAACACGCGCCTCAAGATCTGTGAGCCGAGCGATAACTACCGACAATCTGGGACACATCCAAGCGCCCGGAGACACACCATCTTTCCGGACAGAAGGGCCCGCTGCGGGCACACTAGACGGCCCTTAGCACCCGCGGGGACCCAAAGACTTGGGTCCGTCCCCTCGGCATGCCTTGCAAACTTGCCACCACGCCGACGGCACGCTTTCACCCTTTCTCTCGAATCTTGAACAAAACGAGGATCGCCCAAATGCACGTGGAGCCTCTTCGTCCCTCCAAAGTCGAGCCGGTCGAGGGTCCGGTCATCTCGCGTGGACTACCTTCGTTGCGCATGAGGTTTCTGCAGAAGCTGGGAAGACAACTCTGCATGCGGAAGTCGATATCCCATAGTTCTTTGCAACAGACCGCATGGCATTCTTTGAAGTCCGTCCTCCCCCCAGAACTTGACTCTCTCGTTCAAAGACCACATTGAACGTCGGCATCCCACTGTAGCTTCTTCCCTCGCAAGTGGATCGCATCCTTCAGAAACTAGCCCTCAGTTACAATACGACGCGTTTTTTTACAACAGACACTTCCGCATGCGTCGATATCGGCTGCTATTTGCTGTGCGATGCCCATGTGCTACTAGTCCGTGGCAGAAGAATCGTCGAGATCGTTACAATTCAACTCTTCTCTCTCGGACCTTTTCGCAACTGCCGTGATGGACAAGACCTCCGATTAGTGGGCCACGTCTGCCGCTAGAGGTGATATCACATTGGCTGTTCAAACTTTGAACTGCCGTCCCGGAGACTACTCCTCTTAGCCCCGGCATCCTTCTCACGAACCCATAGCCTAGAAAACTTCTTTTTTTCTGCACTGAGACTGGTCTCCCTCGCTCTTGAAATCACACGACACACTGAAATGTCCTCGACGGGGCTCGATGCCAAAGGGGAATCCTGTCTCTATCACTCAGAGTTTTGAGCCAAACTTTCGGGGCTCTCTGAGACTTCTCTTCCAAATTCTGGCATACGGCCGCGGAAGTCGACAGCGCGGTTGCGAGTAACGACGCGCATTGCCGTTTTACTTCGGCCGGAAGGTGCTGTTAGTTTTGATGATCAGGATCTTTTTCTGCCTCTGCTCATCACAAAGGGTTCCAACAGCTGGTGTTCCCGCCGTCTATGGATCTCGTCAAGCTGGGCTTGTCATCGCATCTGTGAAGGTCTATGTGATCTCTCGAACAGCAGGCATCTTGTCTTGACGATAGCTTGCCAGATGTACGCCGGGCTCCATACTAAGCAGCTCTCATCGTCGGCCCGACACTAGAAACCCAGGACAGTTGACATCGAGACAAGCGCCATCGACAACGCCAAGACCTGTGCCAGATGCCAATCTACCCACAAGAGACATTCCACAACGCCCAGTCGATCAGATTGACTCTGATGAGACATCTCGCGAGAGAGAGGTTCACCCACCCCCCGGGCAGGTGAGCTTGTTGACCCGGTCATTGGGCCTCATACGAAACGACAAAAACACAATTTCCGATTTCAGGCATCGCGAGCCCCCATCCACCTGACTTCAAACCCAATTCTGGCCTCCAGCCCGTCCCAAAAAGGCTACATCCACCACCTTACCATCTCAACACCCTCAATATCCAGCTGACAGAATCACCAAGGGGTCCCAGCCACAACCCGCATCCATCCTCTCCCGAACCCATCACCAAAAAACCAACCCACATCTCGTGTCGAAAACGTGTCTTGCGCAGTCGTGCAGCCGTTAGGTCCTGACCGTTGCCCAGACCACGCTCTCGTCGCAATCTCGACCCCGTCAACGTGGCCCGCGGCCGAAAACATCACCATCTAGAACCTCCACGTCCGCAACCGGCCTCCCGTCTCGCGCGTCGGTCCAGAACGCTCTTCACGCAGGGCCCCACCGAAACGGTCGAAACTAATCCACAAACACCGAGTATGTCTCTTCTGAAATCGTACAAATCGAACGATTTTTTCTCTCTCTCGCACACATTCTCTCTGCCCAGGCCTGCGTCAGCACCGTGTTCGTCAAGTCTGTTATTCCTAATCAGTCATCTTGAACGCTATTCGCTGTGTTTCTGAGATGTCAAATTTCTACACCCCAAGGAATCGGCCGAAAGAGAAAACGCGTCTTGCTTCAACTGACAAATATCCTGTTAATAGTCTCTCGACATATTCCCTCCTCAGTTTCTCCTCTGTATGGACGGAGCTGACATCAAGGTGACCCCGGACCGGAGCAAACCCCCGCCCCCGGCCCCTTCGGAGCCGCCTCACGGACAAAGGTCATTTCGGTTAGCAGAACCCTGGAGCCCAAGCCGTAGCACTAACACACTGTACCCAAGACCATCAGCGGGTTAGCATCAGGCGAACAGCCATTGGTTCATGGCCTCGCTTGTCCCCCCCGCATCTTGGTCTCCACGATCAGGATCAAGAATCCGTGTTCTCGCCCAAGCTTAACTCACGCGACCACAACCGTAAGTCTGACGACCAAGGTGCGAACAGCGGCAGCGCAGTCCCTCCCAGCGAGCCCCGCGGGGCAGTCGACTGGCGATAAAGAGGAGTGCCAGCGAATCGTATGCCATCTTTTGGTCAGAATGGAGCTTCAGGGTATCACATCACGTTGTCTGGCACAAGTACTTTGCCGGAATGCCCGGATGCAGCCTTTCTATGCTTTCTCTCTTCTACTACTAGATATCTGTCTCTAAGGTCTATCCATTTGGACCGATATAACAATGCTAACGCCTTGCGAGGTTCAAAATCCATCGCTTCTGCACCGTTTTTTCTCGGGCACGTCTGACAACGACGTCCCGGTCTCGACATTACCACGGCGACTGAGAAGATCGCGCATTAACGAGACGTGACTGTCGGGCCCGGGGCTCGGCGGTGTAACGATTATGAATCGTCCCCGCCCGAAGAGGACCATGAGAAGAGGGGACCACCCGGGACCGGCTCCTGGAATGACACGATCATCATCTTTTACCTATCCAGCGCCTGCGTTCAAGAAACCTCGCCCTTGATGGGAGGAGTGCCGAGACCATTGTGGTTGCGGAAGAACAGGACGCCCTTGCCCTCACCCTGAGCCTCAGCGCTGGGCTCGACCCACTGGCACATGCGAGCAGACTTGTACAGAGCCTTGATGAAACCGACGGGACCTTCCTTAACGTCAGAGCGGTAGTGCTTGCCCATGACGGGCTTGATGGCCTCGGAAGCCTCATCAGCGTTGTAGAAGGGGATGGTGCTAATGTAGTGGTGGAGGACGTGGGTCTCGATGATGCCGTGGAGGAGGTGGCGGCCGATGAATCCCATCTCGCGGTCAATGGTGGCAGCGGCTCCACGAACAAAGTTCCATTGCTCGCCGGTGTAGTGAGGGAGGGTAGGGTCGGTGTGTTGGAGGAAGGTGATGGCAACTGCGAGACTCATTGTTAGCAGTGGACACATGAGCGTCGAAGTCGATCTCAAAACTTACCAAGCCAGTGGTTGACCCAGAGGTAGGGGATGAAGTACCAGACCAGCAGGTTGGACCAGCCGAACTTGTTACCGAGGAAGACGAGGGCGCTGATGGTGATGGCGAGGCCAATGTCGGACATAACGATGAGCTTGGCATCCTTGGCCTCGAAGATGGGGCTGGAGGGGTCGAAGTGGTTAACGCCACCGCCGAAGCCGTTCTTCTTGCCCTTGCCGCGGCCCTCACGCTGACGCTCGTGGTAGTTGTGGCCAGTGACGTTGGTCATGAGGTAGTTGGGCCAGCCGACAAGCTGTTGAGCGATGAGCATGAGGAAGGTGAAGATGGGGGTCTCCTCGGTCAGCTCGGCCAGCTCGTGGGCCATACGACCAGCACGAGAAGCGTGCTGCTCGCGAGTGCGAGGGACGAAGACCATGTCGCGCTCCATGTGGCCAGTGGCCTTGTGGTGCTTGCTGTGGGAAATCTGCCAGCTGAAGTAGGGGACCAGAAGAGCCGAGTGGAGAACCCAACCGACGGTGTGGTTCAGCGTCTTAGAGGGAGAGAAAGCCTGGTGGCCGCACTCGTGGGCAATAACCCAAAGGCCAGTGCCGAAGAGACCCTGAAGAACGGTGTACAGACCCCAGAGACCAACGCGAGCAGCCTTGGAGGGGATGTACTCGGGAGTCACGTAGTTGTGGAAAATGTAGAAGGTGGTGGCAAGGCAGAGGATGTCTCTGCCGATGTAGGCGAAGCCCTTCAGGGCGGAACGCTCGAAGCAGTGCTTCGGGATGGCATTGTGGATGTCCTTGATGGTGAAGTCGGGAGGGGTGAACTCGTTGCCGTAGGTGTCGTACAGCTTGGTGTAGTTGGCCTTCTTGACAGGCTCCTCGGAAGCCAGCGAAGAGAGGGAGGTCGAGGAGGCAGAGGGACGAGGAGAATCGGCAGGGGAGCCCACGGCGGTCGAAGGAACCGAGGCGTCGGTTTCGGTAGTGGTGGAAGTGACGGTGCGGCGGAGGACGGGGTTCTTCGCCGCCGGCGTCGAGGTGGTGGTGGCAGCCATGGCTGGTTGTTGGGTTGGCGTGTTGCTGAGGGGGACGCAGCAACAACTTGGTTGGTATGTGGCCTTGGTGTTGATGGCCGGTTGAGAGGAACGGGGGAGCAGAGTTCCAATGGCCCTTGAAGGTAAAAGGGATACCAATTGGGATTCGAAAGGAAGGGAACGAAGATGGGATGGGAGTGAAGGGGAGGGGACTAATAAATGAACCACACACTGGAGAAAAGGGACGGGGGGGTGGAAGATGTGTCGGTATCGGGTTACAGCGGAGGCGAAAAAGACAAAATAGTTAGCAAACGATGGCTCGGGACGGGACCCGTTGTCAAGTGCTTGGTGTGTGTCCGGCTGTCTGTCTGTGTGTCTTGTCTCTCGTTCTTCTGCTGGTGCAAGTGCCAAGACCAACAAGGGCTGGTCAGGTACCGCAACGGGTATTGCGTGGAGCGGGAAGGTATGGGAGGGGAGGTAAGGCAGGTAGGTACTTGGATGGGTGGCTTCCCTTTCCCGGTAGAGAGGTATCTGTACTCTGTACTCTGTAGTAAGGCAAGGTATGCTCTGCTACCTCAGGTGCACTGTACTGTGCTGTGTGTGCTTGCTTGTGCCTCTAGGTGTTGTGAGGCAGGTACTGCGATATACTGCTGCCGCGTGTGCTGGCTGGGTGGCTGCGTACAGCACAAAATCACAGCTGCTGCTGGAGTTGTCCCTCGGTTCCCACGCCTCCGTTTTTGTTGGGGACAAACTGGAGAGGCTGCTGATGGTCGTCGCGGGGGTTTGCAGGACAGGAGGGCACGGTGCAAGGGGATTTGGAGGGCCCAGAGGAGGGACAGATGCAAATGCAATCGCGTGGCAGGGGGGGTGCCCGATGTGACTGCAGTTGGATTTTTTTTGATTTTTTTGATGGGCCTCGCCGTTTATCGAGTTACCAATGTTATCCACCGGTGGGAGGCAAGAATCCAGAGGTACAAAGCCAGATGGCAAGGACCAGGCGTGAGGCAAAGTATCTGTTGATTCTTGTCTGTTACTAAGACGATGCCGTACTCCTTGGAGGCCGGGCGTAAGGGACGCGCCTGGAGGCACTGGGGCTGGAAGCTGGAATCGGAGCTGAGCTGGCTCAAGTCAGGCCACGGGCTTTGATGTTAATTTCCAAATGCCATTGTAAGATGGCAGGCATTGGGGAAGCCCCCCGTCTTTTTTTTGCAGGCCCGTCTTCAACTTTCCAAAGATACGGGCAACGTGTCCAGGTACCCATAGGAAAGGTAAGGTAGCTAAACATCCTCGGCCCATGCGCTACAGTGGTTTCGTGCTGCCTCCGGGCAAGGTAACCATGAGCCAAGGTAACCACCGGTCAAGCAGTCGGTATTGGTCTGAAGATTCACAAGCCAAATCTCATCGTGTCTGTGTCCGCGAGGTGGAGGTTTGCGAGCTGCCAAGGAGATGCCGGATTGGGACAGTTCCCAAGTCTGAGGTACCTTGACGCCTGGGAGGGGAAAAGTCATTACGCAGTCACGCAGTATGGAGGCACCAAAACGATATGCAAAAAAACGAGAGATCAGCTCAAAAAAATATTTTTGGGACGAAGTCGGCGGTCTGAAGGGTCTTGGTTGGATACGTACCTGCTTCTAGCGTCGCATCTACGAAGTACCTTTTGGGGGAAACTGCCACACTACGCAGTGCGCGATAGAAGGCAGGAAGGATACCTACCTACAGCAGCACCTTCCTTCGCAGGTGCCGCTCAGTTCGTCCCTGCCAATGTCAGATGTGCTCGGCCGCACCTGCTTGTTCTTCCGCCATTCCAGACTTGTTCTGCATTGCTGCACAGACACGGCCATGGCGACTTCTTCCTTATCATCCAGGTTTCGATTATCGCTAAAAGCTCTGCTGTGGCCACCGCTACTATGCAGTAAGTGCTCACGTCGGGGTCAAGTTCCAGCACACCGACCCTGGCCATGGGAGGCAAATTAGCAGGTGGCCATTGTGCCATTGAAACCACTGCAACTCGAGACAGGCACGGCACAGGACACGCGCGGTGCAGGGGATCCAGCTTGCTGCGTGGCTGCTTTTGCCTTGCAAGCATCCAGGCCCGGATTGGTGGTGAGGGGTCGCTCCGGCGGGAAGGAACAGGGAAGCCAGGGAGCCTCTCCCGCCTGCCACCTGCCTGCCGTCCTGCGAGGCGGCCCTCGGCTGTGACTTCCCTGGAAAACACAGCTCCAGATGCTCAGAAAAACACTTTGACAACCGTAAATGCATTTGCCTTCGACCGCCAATGTCGCCCTAATGCACACTCTTCTTACCTTTCGTCTGATCCGCAGAGCCATGGTTCAACTTCACCGCCTTTCAGACACTATGCCTGAGCCTCCACCTCGCCTCCTGGACCCAACAGTACTGCCAGCGGTGGCATGGTTTGATTCGCCCGTCTGTCGAGACATTCCCTTTTGTGGGCATATTCGTCGACACGTTTAGTGTCCAAACACTTTGATAACCTGAACAACAACGACGACAGCCTTCTTGCCTCCATTCCAAGCTTTGTCGATCCGAGCTCGTCAATGGCAAGCTCCAACTGTCAAGAGACATCGGCAACCCGGGCCTGTTGTGTCCATTCCAGAGGGCTTGCACCTTGGCGGTGTCTTCAAGACATTACCAACCTAAGCCAGACCTGCCGTGCCGTACCCGCTGCACCAGACATCGCCGCTCCCGTCCAGCTACGCTATCTGATCTGCCGTGTCAGGACAGCACTTGCTGACGTCGTGTCTCTGGGCAAGCAGGGCAATCTCCTCAAGTCAATTGGTTCTGTTTCTAGCCGTGCAACAGCTACGACGGGTCATCCGTTACCCAACTGCCCAGGTGCCCAACCCGCGTCGCATCAACCACCGCCGCAGCACGCGCAGCTCGTCCTCGCTGTTAGTGTCTGCATGTGAAGATGGCGCTTGCTGCTTGAGGCGAGATCCAGATCTCCAGGCGCCGTCGCCGCTGCTGTAGCGTTGTCGAAACCGAGTCAGATCGGCGCAACACTTGTCAGTCGGTACTAGCTCACGCCGCAGTCGATGGTATTCGTTTCCAGGGCCTGGCTTGTTCGCACTCACGACCCTTAGTCGTCTCGCCGATTCTCTCCGAACGACCTGACGTCAGGAGATTCTGCAGCAATGTGGTCTGCCTCTGGGGCGAGACTCGGTATATGTATATGGCGGAGAAGGCCCTCTGCGCCGCAATGGACATGGGCAAAACCGTTGGAATCCATCGTGTTGGCAGCATCCAGGAATCATTGGGGGAAAGATCGATAACTCTTCAAGTCGCAGTACCGGATGACGAGTACGTACCTGGGTTCCCCACGCTCCCAGTTGAAAGAGGGGGGGAGGAGCACCCAGGGGTTGGAGGGGAAGACAAGGCGGGTACGTATTTCGCTGCACGCAACGCCAGTGGCTCCTGCTCTGTCTCAACCCCACGAACCAGCGGAATCAGGACAGACACGACAGACTCGAGCCTTTCGATTGGACAGAGATGCCACCCGTCTTCCTAGAAACACGGCAGCCAATCGGGAGACGAACATACGGCTGACACGATGGACCAATCAGGGGTGCCCCGCTGGGGAAAGGTGAATCTTGAATTGACGCCCGCCCTTCACCAACACTGTCAGTGCTGCATTCTTGTCGAATTTTCCAGCTCGAATTGGTAACCAGAAAAAGGTGAAGATAGGCAAGGGAAGCAGAAGGGGCGAATGCTTCCGACTCGGGCGAAACCGCGAGACACTGGATGAAACGGCTTTTTGGGTCGAGGCGATTGAACGCACGAAGAAGATCAAGACCGACGAAAAGACAGCAGAGACCCTGAAACACTGTGGGACGCTGTCTTCTGGAAGCTTATGGCATTCCCAGGGTCCAGTTTTGCCCACCTCGCTTCTACTGTTTGGTGATCGTTCAGTCTCCTTATTGTCGACCCTTTTCCTGCCTCTCGAAATTTTCTGTTGGGGTTCGATTTTTGTTGAGATGGCTGCTGGCCAGGGCTGGCCTTGTCACCACCTGGGCCTCGCAGGTACGTACCTCTCTTTCCCCCCACTCTGAACTTCTGAAGGACGAATACCTGGTCTGTGCCAACCGGATCCCACTCGCGCTGCCCACCAGGGATATGTTCTTCGGGAAGCTCAGGACAGGCCATTCACCAGCCCAGGTCATCACGATTCTTCTTTTTAAATTTCCACGTCAAAATGCATCAGAGCTCCATAGATACGACTTTTGAGCAATGCAGTCAGTCCATCGTGGGGTTCTTCGGCATTCAAAGTACTCTGACCCAGAAGCTGAGACCACCACCTCGACGGCCAATCCCATCGCACTCAATTCCACGAACAGGGGGACGAGAAGGGCAGCGAAGAACACAGGCCAGCTCTGTGTACGGAGTTTGACCCCCCCAGTTGGCAACTTTCACATGGAAATCCGTCGACCTTGACTCCGTTGTCCCAGCCTGGGCAAACATCCGTAATGTGAGCGACACGAGAGGTGCCTAGGGCGACTACCGCCTGTAGGATTCTGGGAACCCCAGTGCCACGACCGATGAAGAGCAGCAAATCTGACATCGCTGCCGCCCTTCGCTTCGACGACAAACACGCACATCTAGCCCACTTGGACCAATGTGGTTCGCTGATACTTCCTGCTGTTTCCGAGGCCGGGTCCCTCTCATCCGCGAGAGGCTCACTTACATGTGATTTAGGGCCTCTGCTGGAGGGCAATGACAGTGACAGACACACGGAACGCACTACCAAACCGCTTCGCCTCATGATCACAACACTACTAGTTGCCCCCTGCTAGCACTTGGCTTCATGTCCTTCTCCACGAAATCAGGGAAGGGGAACATTGGCATGCCGCCGATACGTCCCCGTCTCGGCAAGTCGCATACGGTCGACGCATCAGACAGTTGATCATTCATCGCTCGCTCTTGCAGGGTGTACAGCTGGTGACTTGTGCCTCTCTGTGTCATTGGAGGCAGGACTTGCGAGACTGCATGCTGGCCACACGCTGAGACTTTCCGCAGTAAGATCTCGCTGAGGGCCGCCTCGACAGGAAAGCAGCTATCATCAGCCAGCCATGCTTGGGGTTGCAGCGGCTAGACTAACGTGAGGCTTTCAGCCGACAACACCTGGCTGCTATTACTTGAGGCTGGAAAGTCTATCTTACTCTGTCCAGATTGTCGGATCTGCCTCGGACAGAAACAAGTGTCATGCCTGTGACTATGACTACCAGCATGGGCCTCGACGGATTTACATGTTCGCAGTCTTTTGTTCGCCACGGTTAGGGCTTTGCAGGAAGCAGCTCGGTTCTAACCCCGAGCGACACCGAGGAAACAAATAGCGTTATGGGCTGTCGCCATTAGTCTCCTTCGTCCAATGTGTGCGTTTTCAGGTGCGCCCCTATTGACCGCCCAGCTTGCTGCACTCCAGCGGCAGCTATAAGTCGAGACGACGGAGCGTTGACCGCCTCGCATGCAGGAAATAGCTGACCATCCCGCGTCCTCTCATTCATCGCTTCTGCGTCTAAAAGGTTTAATCGACTTCGTGACTCTTCTGAGTAGATGAGATTTGGTGTCTCATCGGTGATTGACCCCGGTGAATGTATCGTTCTCAACACAAAACGGACATATTGTCATCCCATTCACCATGTTCATTCGCCGACGGCGTCAACCGTAGCGGCCGACCATCTGTGGAGAATATGATGGTTTTGCTGGGCAAATAGAGCCCATTATCAAATCGATATCTTTTTCTCCGATACCTGTCAACGATGCCTTTCTGCGTCGTGGAACCAACTCTTCCACTTCCTTCATCTGCGAATGCTTGAGGAAATGAACGCTATCTCGGTCGTAAATCTCGTAGCGGCCTACTGTTATCGATGCTTCAAGAGGTTGCAATCGTGCATTAAGATAATATGACTTGATATCGTGATCCCGAGGTCACGCTGGCAGCACCAGCAACAACGCCCGTTTCTTACACTCGAGAATTCGACATTGGGCATCGTCGAATAGCAGCAGCCCTGGGGTTCAGTCAGACCGCCGACATCTCCTGTACCCTACCACTCGCATATGACCAATTCTGTCCCTCATATTACTTTCCAGCCCTGACAGCAAACAGTTGAGGTCGCTGGTGGGTCCCATGCTTTGAGATGAACAACGACCAAATTCATGGCCGCTATGTACAGACTGTCGAGGCGTGATGATAACTTGAAACTTCGAGAAACCCCGGCGCTCCTATCGACCGTGGTCGATCACCTTGATGAGAACTTTTACCCACGCAAGTACGGTACACGACGAAGAGCTCGGAGCCTCACACGTCGCAGCGGGAAGACACCAGATCTCATCCAATGGACCAAGTCAGCTTGTAGCAAAGTCACAAAAGACTCATCAATCCGTTTGCTTGCCCCGCTACACATACTTACGGCTCAAAGTTGTTGCCTGCACTCAGCCAATCCGCGGTCCTGTGTCACCGCGCCTGCGGCCACTGCGGTAATGGTAAGAGAGACATCATGTCTCAGCAACCCCGCCTCCTTCAGGCAGCCCCGAGGCAAGGGGAAACTGATTTCGGTTCATTATCCGAGTCATCCAAGACCAGTGCGATGATCCCCGTCCTGCCTTGACGAAGTTGGATGTCCCTATGTTTGCCTTGATCTAGATATCAACACAATCCAACGAACGGTGAGGCAGTGGCGAGGCCAGATTCGTGCGCTACAAATGTCAAGATACATGCAGTAGACAATCTGAGTGCCGCACAGTCAAGGACGGTTCGTGCTGAGGATAATTTATCATGTCGTAGTATCTAAAGTGCCTTTTCATGATCCACTCTCCTAACCATACCCAACGCCATGTCCAATGCTTTAACCATGAGAATACTACCGCACAAACAGAGAAGGGGGTATCAAATCACGCAAACCCAAGCTCCTCCCTCCCGTCGTCCACCAACCGGCCCCATTCCAGCAACAACCGAAACATGTAAATCCTCATATCCTCCTTGCGCAACGCCTGCGCAGCCCAAACCCTGCCCTGCTCCGCAATCTGCGCCGCCCGGATCTTGCCCTCGTAGTCAACCCCGAAGAACCACAGCAGCCCCTTCAGCTCGTGGAGCCGGACGTCCACGGGCACGTAGTGCCGCCACGCGTGCACCCGCTCCGCGAGCCAGGTGCGGAAGATGCCGCTCCGGTAGACGAGGCTCTTGCTCCGCAGAAAGGGTATGAATCTCCCGCTGAACCCGGCCCCGTCGAGGTCCACGAGGTGGGCGTACTTCCAGTGCTCCTGGAACCCGACCTTGTTCTTCGTCGGCTCGTCGTGGCCGTCCCAGAACGCGTCCCTCTCGGCGTCGCAGTCGCCCTCGTGGCACTTTTTCCACTCCCCCACGAACCCAACGTCGAACCGGGGCCCGGCGTCCGATCTTACGACGTCTCCTTCGGCGGTGGTGGCAGCGGACTGCATCTTCCATGCGTTCTCCCACATATTCGCAGCCGCGACGAACCTCGCTCTGAGGAAGCTCTGCCACGACCCCCTGGCAGCGTAGCCGTCCGTGGCACTGCCCCTCCAGAACATGACATTCTCCTTTCTCTCAAACTCCACATCCGACTCCTCGTCGTACCCCGCCTTGTCGTCAAAGTTCCACGGCGAAGGTATCAAAATGTCCGCGAACCCGGACGTCTTGCTCTGGCTGAACACGGGGAACGGCGTCTTTGTGAATATCGCCGCGGCGGGCGACAGCAGGAACCCGTGGAGGTAGGCTAGGTCGGGCTGGTGGCAAAGGTCGGTGGCCGAGGTCCAGTTGGATACCACGGGGTAGTTCTCCAGCCCGTTCTCGTAGACGCGGACGGCGTGCGGGAGGAGGCAGTCGCGGCATGATTCGCGGCGGGACCACCAGCGGGTGTTGCGGGCGGGCGAGTCTGGAGGGCAGGCTGGAGCGACGAAGTCGTAGTAAATCTTGTCGCGGATGTGATCTGCAAAGTAAGGTGACTTGATCTTGGGGCCGAGAACGGTGTCGTTGTCGGGCCAGAACTGTCTTGAGGTGTCGAACGGCTTGAGTGCTGGATTGCTAAGCAATCTGGCTCGTGAGTCCAGGCCGTCGTTCTGGAGGGTTTGAGTCTCTTCGAACGGGATGGCGACGCGGCATTCATCGTTGAGATTGATTGCGAAGTCCATGTCGGGAAGGTATTGCGCAAACGGCTCAATCATTTCCCGCATTGAATCCATCATCCACATGTGTGACCCAGGTGTGCCGGGAGAGATGTCAATCCTACCTCCACGGATGCGAAGGCCTCCCATCCCGAGCCATGGCAGCTCCAAAACGTGGCTCGTTCTCTGTCTGAGAACCTCTGGCGGCACGCCCCAAAACGGCAACAGGTCGTCGTTGATTTGTGTAAAGTCGTCGACGATGGGAGATCCATTTTCCATGGCGTACTCGAACCATTTATCAAAGTTTGGCGGGGGCGGCATGCCGTAGCGAACGCGGTAGTTTCGGGCTGCTTCATCCAACGTCCTGCTTTGGTTTGCCTGTCCCATCCAGTTGTCCGACTTGGCGGTTTCGACAGACAGCAGATCCGGGAGAGAGAGGGTGTCGATGGAGGCGAAGTCGGGGTAGAAGACAAGATACGTGCCGCACAGGATTCCAACCAGAACAACGTACCAGCCTGTCAAAAACCTCACCAAGCGGGGGTCGGCGCCAGACCCCGACAGTCCTGAGATATCCTTGTCGTAGCGAAGCAGCAGTCCGACTCCTGCGATGGTGACTCCGCCGGAAACCATGTAGAGAAGGGAGTCGTCCACGGGGGCAGAAGTCTGAAGCATGCGGAAAATTTGATGGGCGTAGACGCCGGAAGCTGTTGTGACCATGGCCAAAGTACTCGGGTGAAGATCAGTCATGACATAGAATGCCGAGAGAATCGCGACGGAGAACACCGTGCTATCCACCAGCAAGTCTCTCACGGCAACGTAGTGTAGTACGAACGCCCATCGGATGTTGCGTAGGTTATAGAATGAGAAACACGCTAGAATGGCCAACACACCCGCCGACCCCAGGAACAGACGCGACGCGAATGCCCATGCCTGCGGCGCATCCTCTGTCGTCTCTTGCCGCCATCTTGAGAGGTGGACTAGCAGCAAGGCATCGAGCGCGACGGTCACGATCTGAGCCAGCGGTATCTGTCGTTCCCAGCGGAGGGGACCTGGCGGGCAGATTGCGCCGGCTGACTGCGTCGACAGAGCGAGCGTGGATCTCGCGGCGGAGGCCCAAACGACGGCGATGAACAAGTAGCGGACGTGAGCCGCGCTGAAGCAGCGTCGGGAACGGTTCTGGTCGCCGAGTGGCTGTTGAAGACTGATGGCAGTGGGCGATGCGACCAGATACAGAGTGATGAAGACCGGGAGGAAAGTCTGGGTGACGTAGGTGTTAGTGCTGTGGACTCGGAGTGCATTGAGAGTTGACGATCATGAGTTTCATACCTCGAAGCTTTCCCAGGAACAGTGGATTGTGCGAATCGTACGCCAGAAGAGAAGAGTGCGCAAGACTATGGCGGTTCCGAGTGTGATGGACGGCGACGATAGGAAATTTCGACTCCGTACAAAGTCGAAGCTGGCCTGGATGCGTCGTTTCCAGTGGGGGCTTGACGAGGAAAAGGTTGCGAGTTGGTAGCCTTCATCGTGGGCGCCCTGATCTGAGGACTGCCACCTTGCCCATACTGCGATCGCGAGACCGGATTCGAGGAGGGTCAGGATTGAGAAATGGATCGGTCTCTCTGTTCAGAGGCAAGATAATGTCAGCAACAATTACAAGGCACTAGCATTGCATTGAGGGTTCGACTTACCAAAGGCAGCACTGTAATTATATCGTGATGATATCCAGGCGGTGCAAGCAAACAAGACAATGCTATAGCTCTGTCAGTCAGTATAACAAACCATGTTGAAATGCGACTTGGCGCAACAGGCCTGGGCTGAGAGAAAGGGCAATTGAGAGCAAGAAGACAGCTTCAGAACACGAATAAAACTAAGGTGCTCAAATAGCGACTTGGTTCCGACATGGACTGAGACCTAGGAATTGAAGGTGTCACTCACCTAGCCGCCAAGCTGCCGTGTCTCTTCAGCGGGGCCGCCATCGGCCACCAGAGGTCGCCTTACCCAGCGCCGGCTTGGCACGCGGAGTGACGTAGGAGGAGCGGGCAGTAGACGGGGAAAACTAGAAGAAGAAAAGCCAACGTCGCAAGATTATTGCATCCTCAAGTAGACGACCATTGCCTCGTTTCTCTGAGAGCAGAGGCAAGAAACTAGGAGGCGAGGAATGATGAGAGAAGAGAAAAGGTCAGAGCAGACCCAAAGACCCCGTGTCTGAGGAGGAGAATGAGGAGAAGGGGAAATAAAGAAAGGATGCGAGACGGCGCCATTACTAGCGCACGCCCGACGGACGGCCATCGTGTTGGCTGCCAGGCAGGTTACATACAGGACTGCCCGTCATCCATGGCTCTGGCTCGAGGGCATGGTGGTGGTGGTGCATCCATAATACGGCAAAGACGCATGGGAGACGGGACCGACGACTTCGTTGGAACCTCTCTGTCTACCTCTGACTGCGTCCAGAACCAATGGCATGGGGCTGCACAACCAAATAGACACGTAGTTGTGCCGCAATACCGATCCACATAAGAATAAGGTATGGAGCTGCCCGTTCCCTGTTTGCAGTCTTTTCTTCCCGTGTGTAGGTAGTATTGACGTTAACCAAGGAACGCGGTCCAGTTCCCTTGCCATGTTCTGCTTTTACTCCTGTCTATTTACCGAGTACGGGACTGCCCCAGACCTGCGAAAGCTGGGGGGGTTTCGAATACTGCTATTCCCGGATGGTGGCTGGCGTCATATGGCTATGCTCCTTGCTCTTGCGGCAGTACACATGCATACAAGACTGGGGTCACTCCTGGTGGGCTTCCCCAGCATCGCCTCGGCATTCGTGTCGTCGGTCTGGACAGGTCTTCCAGGGCAAAGAGAAGACTGCCGGTGGCCAGACGATGCCCAAAGCGTGCTCCTCTGTAGGTACTTCAGTACGAATATACTATATGGAACTCTTGCGGCACAGGCTTGTGTGTCCCCCGTAGATCCAAGAGGCGGTGTTTTTTCGCGTGGAGAAGAAAGAAAGGGACGCTGGCGCAATGCGACTCAGCGCCCATGGACAATCCTCTTCGCTTCGGATCCATCCCTCGACATTCCGATCTGCGGGCCGGTGGATCTAACTTGATTCGGATGACATAGGACATGGATACGGAGAGACAGACGAACAGAGACTGCGGAAAACAGCAGGAGATGAAGAACGACAGTTCAACGAATGTTGAGATGAACATCGTCGTCTCGTAGTTGTTCAGGCACCCGGAGTTTTAGCTCAAAGGGGGGAGGGGCTATGTACTATGTATCTGGCTGCATCTGACGACGCATTGTGCTCAGCTGGCTGCTGCAGGGCCTTTTCTCAAAGTTTCAGCGTGGCGTGCGGAGAACCTAGCTGGCGCCGTGTTCCTCGTCGATCCGGCACCTTGGACCCTTTCTTGGCGGCTGCCTGCCTAGGAGGGCAGGGCGCTGGCCGGTATCACTTAATATCCAAGAAGCTTCTTTTGATCACCCATAACCATGCCGACAACCCGATAGGGCAGCTAACGGCTCTTTTGGTTTCTAGCCCAGTCATCGTGGACGAAAGGCTCCGACTCGCGAGCAGAAACCGCCGAGAGGCCGGGGCCGGGGGCCGGAGAAGCTTTTCGGCGTGGCCTTCTGAGTATTGACTTCAAATATCTTCTCCGTATCTCTTATATTGCCTTGTCGGCTAGTTCCGACAACGCCCTGTTTCGTGTCTGTCATGTTCCAACAGTACGGCGCCGCCGAAATCGACCTGTGGAAAACACGAAATTTCTCAACTCATAGTTGCCAGAAAATGAAACGCCAGCATGCTGTTCCCAGTGGCAAGCTCCCATGAGAATGACAGAGAAGATGGGAATCAGACTCTTTCATGACACTAGCATTGATTCATCAGCCTCCAAGGTTGATCCCTACGTCTATGGTATTGGCTTTTGTCTTCTCTCAATCGTCAACATGCGAACATGACTCTTTTTTTGGTCTTTTGCCCTCTCCACCCTGCCGAGAACTCCTGCGTGATGCCATCATTGTTGTGTCTGGATTAAGCCCGCTGCCGTTGTCTGGGGGCGGCGCGAATAATATCGTCTACACGGAGGAGGAGCTGTTCAAAGTTAGATATTTGTACCATCACCGTAAACAGCACGGAAACACCATACCTCTGCTGCTTCACTAGCGGAAGAGACCACCGCTCTCTTCAGCTTGTAGCTCTCAACGACACCCAGGTCGCGCATATCGGCAATACCACCGCCAGGCGTCAGTAGATCGAGTCCGTAATTCGTCATGCCATCATAGATGGCCTTCCTCAGACGGGCGACGAGCTCGCCAGAGTCAAGACCGGCATTGTCAGCCAGAATGGTGGGAAGCTGGCGCAGAGCAACCGCGAAGCTGCTGACGGCCATCTGCTTCTTGCCCTCCACGCGGGTAGCGGCGCCCTCGACGGCCTTGGCCATGTTCATCTCGGCACATCCACCACCCAGAGTAGTCCAGGGCTCCTTAACCGTCTGTGACAGGACGGCAAGCGCATCGTGCAGACTGCGCTCAGCCTCGTCCAGGAGCTGATCCGTGGCACCACGCAGCACGATCGTGCAAGCCTCGCCCGCAGCGACACCAGAGAACTTGATCAGAGTGTCCTCGCCAATAATGACCTCCTCAATCACGTCACACGATCCCAACTTAACCTGCTCGGGGTGGTCGAAAGTAGAAGCAATCTCACCGCCCGTAACCAAAGCCAGTCTCTCGATACCGTCAAAGTCGGCGTGCTCGATCGACATGATGCCCGCATCTGTGAAGAGCTGCTCGGGCCAGTTGTAGATGAGTTGTCTGTTGATAAAGCAGTTGATACCGTGCGCCTTGATCTTTTCGACCTTGGCCTTCATCTTCTCCTTCTCTGCCTTCTCGAGGTCGGCCAGCTTGCTGGTGGATCCGACCTTGACGCGAGCGCCAAAGATCTTGATCTTGTCCGTGTCCATCGATGTGTTGGCAACGAGAATCTTGGCCTTCTCCAAACGCTTGGGCTGGTTAACACCAATCTTCTTGTCGAGGATAAAACCCTCGTCGAGGTAGGAGTCGCTCAGCTTGCCACCGGCCTTCTTGATAATCTGGATATGGCTCAAGTCGGATGAGTTCTTCAGTCGGAGCACGGCGTCGGTGGCGAGCTTGGAGAAGTGGTCGCGGTCCTGGGCGAGGACCTTGGAGCTAAGGGTGGTGCGGGCGATGGCCTGCAGGTCTTTTCTGAAGGCCTCGGAATCGTTGCTACGGTCGACGGCAAGCCCGTTCAGGGCCTTGAGAGCGGCCTGGCTGGCTATTCTGTAACCCTCAATGATGGTCTGGGGGTGGATCTTCTTGTCGACGAGCTTCTCGGCTTCACGGAGCAGCTCGGCGGCGAGGACAGCGACGGAGGTGGTGCCGTCACCGACTTCGTCATCCTGAACCTTGGAGATGTTGACGAGGACCTTCGCGGCCGCGTTGTCGAGAGCAATAGACTTGAGGATGGTGGCACCGTCGTTCGTGACCATGATCTCGCCGGTCGAGCTGGATAATCGTTTGTCAGCCAAGGCGGTGGACCCTTGACGATATGTTCATGGCGGGGTTCACGGGGCTCAACCTACGCAGACTGCAGAATCTTGTCCATACCCTTGGGGCCAAGGGTGCTCTTTACGAGGTCGCCGACTGCGATGGCGCCCACGAAGGCGGAGAGACGGGCATTCTCTCCCTTCTCCTCCGTGGTTCCGTCCTCGAAGATTTGTGTCGGGCTGAAGGACGACTGGAGGAGGGGTCCAAGTCAGTACGGGAGGCTCAGACGAGACGTGGAATTTCTTCTGAGGACGACGAACCATGGTGAATATAGTATCCAGACACTCTGTTTCGGATCGAGGCGGTGACTGAGATGACGGGGGAGGGAATCAAGGTGTCGTGGTTTGGACGTGTTCCGGTTCCTTGGTTCCTTCAGCCTTGGGAGCTTCACTGAGAAAATCGACCTCGAAAATTTGGGAGGGTTCAGCCTGGCGAAGTGGGGTGGTCTGGGCAGCAGCTTCCAGGCGCGCTGTGATTAGCGAAACAGAGCTGCTGGACTGTTTCTACAGACGTCCATCCTCCACTGAAGCCGCTGTGTGTGGCCAGTGCGGCGGCAGGTACCTTACACCGCAGGGCATCAACGGGCGGGAGGGGCAGGTTCAAATTGAGGGCGGTGAAGAGCACAGAGCTTCGCGGTGACAGCGATAGGGGGAGCGGCAGAATCACACGTGACTGCGACCAGGTAAGGTACGGTACCTACGTACCCGACCTAGCGAGGGGCTCTATCCGGAGCCGGAAGAACCCGCTGTTCCAGCCCACACGAATGCCAGACCTACCGCCGAAAACTTGCCATAGGATGCCCAAATTGTGCGCGAGGTAGCCGTTGAGTCCCTGGAGATATTCTTTTCGAGGCGCATCAACGCTGTGAAAGTCAACTATCTCTGATAATTCGGCCTTCCAGTGTATTATTGCATCAAATACCAGCTACCAAAGCCTGTAACTCGGGCCAGCCGAAGCGGTCCGCAGCCCAGAAACCCTCACAAACCGAGAAAAATCGCGGGGCACTTTTTCGTCCAAAGAAAGGCCAGGACACCACCCCACATCTCACAACTGGGCACCTCTTTTTTTCCCACCACATCAAACAGCATCGCACCGCAA
>JABGLZ010000192.1:0-31353 GCA_014705045.1 Colletotrichum theobromicola | reverse complement strand
GAGACACACCCCCTCCCTTCCTTGCCGCCAACGAAAAAAAAAAAATACTGCGAAACCCGACCGTTGTTGCTGTGCCCAACAATCGCAATCATGGCGTTCGCCCAGCTGCAGGACGCGAACCTCGACGAGGAGGAGTACGATGAGGAGGAGATTGACATTTCCGACCTGCGCGAGAAGTACGAGGTTCAGTTGGAGCAGGGCTACGATGCTTTCGTCGTCGTCGACGGCCTCCCCGAGGTCACTGAGGAGCAGAAGCCCAAGCTTGTCAAGTTCCTGTTGAAAAAGTTGAACTCGGTTGGAAAGACGAGGGAGGATCTGATTTACATGCCCATGGGCGACAACGGCAAGTCGCTGAGGTACGTCTCGCCCGGTGGATCTGCTGAACCTACTCCTGCGCCGCGGGGTTCCAGGTTGCGAAAGCAAAGACGCACGATGAGATGCTGACAGCCAGAACAGATTTGCATTCGTCGAGTTCTCCTCCCCCGGCGAGGCCGCTGCCGCTGTCCGCCAGCTGGACCAGGTCCCTCTCGACAAGAAGCACACCCTTCGCGTTAACAAGCTTACCGATATCGAGCGCTATGGCAAGGAGGGCAAGGTCCAAGAAGAGTACACGCCGCCCCAGATCGAGGAATTCACCGAGAAGGAGCACTTGAGATCATTCCTGAAGGACCCCAGCGGTCGCGGCAGAGACCAGTTCGCCATGTACCGTGGCGAGACTGTCGGCGTCTTCTGGAACAACGAAAAGGATGTGCCCGAGAACATCGTCGACCGTCAGAACTGGACCGACATCTTCGTCCGCTGGTCACCTCAGGGAACCTACCTCACCTCGGTCCATAACCAGGGTGTTCAGATTTGGGGCGGTGCCTCATGGACACGGCAGCAGCGTTTTGCCCATCCCAACGTCACCTTCGTCGACTGGTCTCCTGGTGAGAAGTACCTCGTTACCTGGTCTGCTCGCCCCATCTCCATTCCCGAGGAGGGCCACCCCGCGCTGTCCATCGACGAGGACGGCAAGAACTACATCGTCTGGAGCGTCGAGAGCGGTAAGCCTCTGCGTTCCTTCGCCAACCTGGACATGACTGGTCTCGACGAGGCCAAGCAGCGTAAGCTCCTCTGGCCCGCCTTCAAGTGGTCCTCCGACGAGAAGTACGTCGCCCGTCTCAACTACCAGACCGGTATCTCCATCTACGAACTCCCCCGCATGAACCTCCTCGACAAGACCTCCATCAAGATCGAAGGCATTATGGACTTCGACTGGGCCCCCGCCACCGTGCAAAGAGAGGGTGTCAAGACGTACGAGCAGCTCCTTACCTACTGGACCCCTGAAATCGGCAGCAACCCCGCCAAGGTCGGCCTCATGAGCATCCCCAGCAAGGAGGTCGTCAGACAACTGCCCCTCTTCTCCGTCTCCGATGCCAAGCTGCACTGGCAATCCGAGGCCGCCTACCTCTGCGTCAAGGTCGACCGTCACTCCAAGTCCAAGAAGTCTCAGGCCACAACCCTCGAGATCTTCCGCATCAAGGAGAAGGGCGTCCCCGTCGAGGTCGTCGACACCATCAAGGACACCGTCATCAACTTTGCGTGGGAGCCCAAGGGCGACAGATTCGTCATCATCACAACAACGGAGCCCGCCGGTCCCACGGCCGTCGCCCCCAAGACGTCCGTTGCCTTCTTCTGCCCCGAGAAGGCCAAGGGCAACGCCGTCGGCAACTTCAAGCACCTCCGCACCTTGGACAAGAAGAACAGCAACGCCATCTACTGGTCCCCTCGCGGCCGTTTCGTCGTCATCGCCACCGTCCACAACCAGCAGAGCTCCGACCTGGACTTCTTCGACCTCGACTTCGAGGGTGAGAAGCCCGAGTCTGACAAGGACCTGACCGCAAACCTCCAGCTGATGAACACCGGCGACCACTACGGTGTCACCGACATTGAGTGGGACTCCTCAGGACGTTTCGTCGCCTCCTGGGCTTCTGCCTGGAAGTCACCCGTATGTCTCACCCCACTGACTCACCTCCTGACTCATTTGATTCAATGACTGACTTTCGTTCTCTGCAGATGGAAAACGGCTACCACATCTACGACTTCAAGGGTGAGTGCCTCCGTGAGGAGCCCATCGAGAAGTTCAAGCAGCTGGCGTGGCGCCCGCGCCCCGCGACCCTCCTTAGCAAGGAGGAGCAGAAGCAGATCCGCAAGAACCTCCGCGAGTACTCTCGCGTCTTCGAGCAGGAGGACCAGGACCGCGGCGCTTCCGCCGACCGCGAGGTCGTCGAGGGCCGCCGCCGCATGTTGGACGAGTGGGTCGCTTGGCGCGAGTCGATCGAGGAGGAGGCCGCCATGGAGCGCGAAGACCTCGGCCTGCCCAGTGACATCATCGGCCACCTCCTCGCCCAGAAGGCGGCGGTGCCCGAAGGCGAGGAGCAGATCATCGAGGAGATTGTGGAGGAGGTGCTCGAGGAGTCGGAGGAGGTCGTCGCCTAGAGAGAAGGGGGTTCTTTTTTTTCCTTTGCTTTTCCTGGTTTAGATCATCAGCCGCGACGGGAAGTATCATTGCGTAAGAAAAAAGGCAGTGGACGAGTAGGAGAAGAAGAAGAGGAAGAAGAGAGTCGAAAAGTATAGGGATCAAAGCCTCCATTCCCAGTTGTTTGTTCCATTTGGGCGGTCAGGTGGAGGCTGGGGCGGTAAAGGACGGCTAATTCATTATGGATTTGAAAGACACCCACACCTTTCGCATCACCAATGTGTATGATGATGATTTACATGAGGGTATTTGTTGGAGTAGGTTTTTGAACGGCCTTTTGCCCCCCTCAGTGCAATGATGAAGCGAGGTTTTCGGCGTAGACTTGAGCATGCTTGACCATTTCATGATGGTTCCGTGACAGTTGGATGATTTGGCCGATGCTTTACTCGATGCGTTGATCTGTCAGCGTAAATTCACCATCATCTATCTGAGGACTTACTCAATTAAGACGCAAACCTCCACAAGCCAGCTTGAGCCTGTCTCGTTCTACTACGTCCATACTATAACCTCCTCGGCATGTTCACGTACCTTGCAGACATCATCATCACATGGGAGGAGATGCAAGTGTACTACACTCTTGACGGATTTCTTCTACAATACGACTATGATGACGAATAGGATATTCCCGAAACAATACCAGAAAAGTGATCAACACCTGTTCCCCCATTGTTTTAAGCATACAACTCCCCGCCAGGATTGGCCAAGAATCAACGAGATGGATCGCAAGCGACGCCCTAAGAATGTAGGCTAAAAAAAGTAAAGAGAACACCAGAAAAAAGAATGCAGGGAAATCTTCTTTCTATACAGGTGATATGTAAAATAATCCTCGTAGGTATCCAGAAGAGGAAGGATACACCACAAAAGAGAAAGAAAAGACATTTGGTTTTATCCACAAGGTGGTGTTTCCCGCGTGTGAAAGCGGTTGTTGTAATATATCTACAATTCCCCCCATCTGGCCCGTATAAGTCTTTAACGTCGACTGAAACAAAGGGTCGATGCCCGCGCGCTGCGGTACATCCCCATAGTACAACGTGTGATGATTTTTTGGAAAAAAAGAACACAACTCCCGCCCCCAAGATCCAGAAGTGAAGTGAAGAAGAAACAGAAAATGCTACACAAAAAGCCAGCTCCCACAAAATGCTTGTCCATCGCGCCACTGACGCCGGTGTTTCTTTATACACGACCTCCTCCACATGCAAGCCCCCATATCACTGCTCCGGGGGCTTGGTGTGTATTGATATGATATTTCGTCGTTTGTGTGTATGTGATTCGCCTCCGATGGGGGCCCCGGGGATCTTAAGCAAAAGCTGCTTCCCAGCGTGGCCCAGGAGATTAGATATAAACAGTTAGGATCATGTCGTATGTTCCAAAAGTCCGAGTGTAATTCATTCAAGCGTTAAAAGTAACGGGGTGTGAGAGGTGAGGGAGGGCCGTATCTCTCAAGCCTTGCCCGCCTCCCGGACCAGCTTCATCCAACGGTCCTCGGCGCCGTCGTCGCCAACGACGGCTTTGCGGCCGTCCTTGTTGGCGGCACCGCCTTCGATGTACTTCTTGGCCTCGCCGGGGGACTTGATGCCTAGCAGCGCCATCTCGTGACGCATGAGCATGGCGACGGCGGCGCGGACGAGGACGGTGTCACCCTCGAAGACGTACACGTCCCACAGGCGCGCGGCCTCGTCCATGGGCAGGTGGCTGGTGCCCAGGCCCATGAAGAAGTTGCCAAGGTAGAAGTCGGCGTCGCCTTGGGAGATGTCCTTGGTCAGGTGCTCGTGCAGCTGGGCCGACTTTGCGCCGAGAGTCTGCATGACGAGGTTGTAGGCCGACGCCTTGGCGCCCGGGTCGTCGGAGTAGAAGCTGAGGGGCAGAGGCCGGTTGAGCACGTTGGCGAGGGCGATGAAGGTCGCCGCTGGCGAGGGAAGGTTCAGCAGCAGAAGTGCGGCGACGGTCTGGAAGACGTTAGTTTAAAGTCCGGCAATGTGTGCGACTCGGGTGTTTCAAGAAGGCAGGTTACTTACGTTACACCCCTTGACGTAGCCGATGTCGCTGCGGTACAGAGCGTATGCAGACAGCACGTCGACAAGGCTCTGGTGGAGCGGTCCGCCGACCTGGAAGATGCGGAGATCCTGCCAGGTATGCTCGGCCACGTCTTTGCGGATGCTCGCGATCCACGCTGATTTCCTGATATCCTCCGCGTCGCCCCTGCCAGCGTTGACACGCTCCTCGAGCTCCTGAGCCCGGCCCAGTGCGGCGTTGTACGACGTCTCCGAGAGGCCGAGTTCGTTGCCAATGGCCCTCGCCCAGACGGTACCCCTGCTGCGCGGCGCAATGCCCTTCCACCAAAGCTCGCGCGTGCGGCGCTCGCGGACGGCGTCCTTCCACCGGGGGATGATGTCGTCCTCCCAAATCCGCATCAAGTTGTCCGCCGTAGAGTCACGTGTCGCCGTCTTGGCCTGCCGCGAGACTTCACGGCGACGATCCGCGTCGGCGCTGCGCGCCATCATCTTCTTGTACTCGCGCAGATGGCGCTTTTCTTCGGCTGGGTCCTTGGGTGGGAGCCAGGAGGGGCGCGTACGACTCAGGACGGCCTCCTTCTCCTTGGAAATTGGAAGTGGGTCGATCATGATGTTCGTCTGGTGCCGGATCGGCGGGAGCTCGGGCAGCGCAGACTTGACCCTGGGCTTCTGGACATGCTGCTGCTCGAGCTGCTTGCCACTCCACGTGTTGGGGCGCCCTGACGACGGGTTGGCGTTCTCTGCGGCGCGCTCGCGAACATAGTCGGAGTGCTCCTCGAGCTTCTCGGTGAGGGCCTTGGCCTCGGAGCTGAGGTGCTCCAGTGCGAGGCTCCAGCTCTTTGCACGGGCTTTGAGCGGCTCTGGCGGCGCGTGGCCGTTTTCCCCAATGGAGGAGAGGGCTGTGTCGGACTTCCAGGAGGGGGATCGCAGACATCCTGAGTCAACAGGGACAGGGGGTGTTCCGTTCCCGACGCTGCGAACGCGCTCTTTTTGGTGTGGTCTGTTTGGCGATCTCGACTTTGACGCTCCTGATGAGGTTGGCCTGCTCGGTGTGCGCTCTGATCGTGGGCGGGGAGAGATGGGCACGTTGTCGAGAATGAGGCCGTCGGGAATGTCATCGGTGTCGTCCTCGTCGCACTCCCTCTCCAGCTCGAAGATTGACTTTCGGTCCTGATTCGACTGGCAGCTGCCGCGGCGGAGCTTCATGGGCATGTTGGGGTCTCTCGGGAGTAATGAGAAGTTTGGGCTCGGGCTGCGGTTTCGGCGAGAGAAGGGGAGGGAAGTCGTCGAATGGCTTGCAAAGCCTCGTAGGTTCGGGTTCACCGGGCTCCTATGACGGTCGGGAAGGCGACCAGCGCTCGGGCTGCGGCCATTGCTGAGGGCGTGGCCGTCGGTCTTGAGAGAAAGAAAAGGGGGTCGTGAACGGGAGTTCGGGGCGAGGTCAGCGACGGCGTTGGTCGCACTCCTCGGCTTGGCCAGGTCTCTGGTCACGGGAGGAGAGCGAGAGGGAGGTCGCTTCCATGATGTCGGGCGGAACTCGGTGGAACTCGTCGAGTAGGATCTCGCGTACGGCTGGCCATGGGGGTTCTTGACAGCGTGGGGATCGCGGACACGGGCGGCTTCGTAGTTGTTTGCATCGTCGTCGAGACCGATATCTTCAAAATGGCTAACGTCATCCAGGACGCTGTTGTCGTCGGAATGGAAAGACTTGAAAGAAGAGGACTTTGACGATTTGGAGGACGTCATGCCTGGCGGCGAACCTGGACGCGAACCTGGACTGGGACCGCTGAGATCAACGTCTTGATGCCCGTATATCATCATTGCATCGTCGGGCTAAGAGGTTGGGAGGAGGGAAACAAGAACAAGAAAAGAAAAAAAGCTTGTTTGGTGGTGACAATGGCTTGGGCAGGACGGTATGCCGAGACCTCCTTGTTTGCTCGTTCGCTCTCGCCTAGGCCTGGGGGAAGGACGGGGCAACGCAACGCAACGCAACAGCAGCAGGCGTGAAGAAGGTGTGGATATTCAGGGTGATGGATACTGGGTGGTATTGCGCGGACTGGAGTAGAAGTCTGGCGTGGAGCAGGGGGAAGGGCTATGCTAATGCTGTATGCTTGTCGAAGGTGTAAAGCTGCTGTGCGTACTGCGGTACAGTATGGAGTAGGTAATGTTGTTGATGGTTTCCCTGGGATGCCGGGTGCTGGCCTGGATGCTGGGATCAGGTACAGTTCACTCGCAGAAGGCAATTATGCGGAAGGGTAGAGCCTTGCTTGTGACCGGGGGGGATTGCGGGCAGATCCCTGGCGCTGGCTTGGCCGGTGCTTGGTCGTCTTGTCTTTTCGACGAGGGATGATGAGACGAGACGAAGGCAGCGTCTGTGGGTACAAACCCCTTGATGCTCAGTGTGCGCGAAGCCCAGGTCAACTGTCTCGAATTGGCTGGGATGCGGGTAGCGGGGTGGCCGGTGTCAAAGGTCACAAGGTTTGAGTTGCTGTCTGTGTCGAACAGGAGTCTGCTGGAAATAGGTCGGGTTGGCTGGCCTTTCGTGGACTTTTTGGAGAGAGGTTTGGGTTTGAGAGGTTCCCTTCTGTCGTTCAAGAGCGCCTCGTCTCAGGATTGGAGGGCTCAGGGTTGTATAGAAACGAACGGCGGGGTGATGTGAGTTGAGAGCGCGGTGTGTGTGGCCTGGGCCCTGCTGGCGATCCCGCGGTCGGTGGACGGGTTCAGAGAGTTCAATTCGAATTAGGGGTTAACAAGGTAAGACCCCAAGGTAAGACCGTAGGGTAGGTAGTTGAGGGGGGGAAATCGGAGGGATTGGCGAAGAATGCTGATGACTTTTGTTTTGGGTGGTGGTGAATGTACAGAAACAGCGAAAAAAGGAGGGACGTCCGTGAGCGGCGAAGGGAAGAGAAACGTAGGTAGCGAGCGACTGTGCCGTCAATGTCCGGAGAAGAGGTGAGACCAGAGAAAAGTCTGACCCAGGTCCGAGTAGCAGGTAGGTAGGTAGGCTGTGAAGAAGGACCGGAGTTGGTTCGAGAAGAAATCCAATGCTACAAACAAAAACAGGCGGCCTCTAGCACGGACAGGATAGGGCTGCAAGAGTAAGAGGGGGGTTGAGGAGGGAAGAATAAGCGTAAGAATGAGGTCAGGTAGGCGGGTAGAGGAGGATTGGAGGAGCCGGAGGTCGGACGAAAGACCGTCAAAGAGTGCAATGCCGTCGCGCCGATGGTCGATTAACGAACTGATAGGCAATTGGCAAGGTAGGATTGAAGATGGTGACTATCTGCAGACTCCAAACCGAACCACAGGTTGGATGTGAAGTCAAGACTGAAGAGTCGCAAATCTGGGTGACTGGAGGTCAACTGGAGACTCCGGGAGATGAGAGGGTCCAGAGGTTGACGGCAATTGGGTAGAGGCGAAATGACGGCAGATTGATGGATGCTAAGCAAGCAACAGCAAATGAGGGACAATCAACGACAGCAACTGCGCCAACAAGGACCAGGAAAGCAGGGACGAGACAGGACGAACAACGTGCCGGCGGTGTCGTCAAGGAAAACCAGGGAAGAAACCAAGAAACGGGGCAGGAGGCAGAAAGGAGGTGGAGGGTGAGTTGAGAGTGGGTGGTGGTCGTGGAGGGGGGGGAGAAGGGAAGGAGGGGAAAACAGGATCCGATGCGGACGGGATGAGATGGATGGGTTGGGATGCTGGGACATGGAAAAATTGGAGACGCAGTCAGGGCACTGAGGGCACTGGGGCAGTCAGGGCGATCCTCCTGGACCGACACTCCGACAGACAATCATCAACGATGACTGCTGATGGAGTCAAGGTTCGAGGGGAGACGGCACGGGAGAGAGGCGCTGCTAGAGCCCAGAGAGGAAGATGAGAGACGGTGCGGAACAGCGGTTCGAGTGGTTCAAGCGGGCGGCCGGACCTGACGTGGAGACGGGCAGCGACGGACACTGCGCAGATGCTATTTTTTTTTATTATTCGCTGCGTCTTTGCTGCCCTCAATTTCCTGGGTCGCTGGGTTTTGCAAGTCTGGACCTTTATTGGGGGCGGGACGGCGGTACTGTCATCTGGGTACGTGCTCTGTTTCGCAGTCTGAGTCCATTGGTCCATTGGTCCACTCGGGCGGTGGTGAGGCTATCAGTGATGAGTTATAAAATTACAATTTGTGCCTGCGTTAGCTCGCCGACTAGCGACGACAACTCCGATGCGGTGATGGGCGACGGGCGACGATCGATGAGCCATGAGCAGCGATTATGTTGTGTGGTGGTGGCCTGCCCAGCTGATGGTGATGGTGCAATACCTACTTACATACTTGATCTTACTGCGTGCTTCATGTATGTACTAAGAGGAGGTATACACCCGACACTAAAGCAGGTGACTGAATAAGGTAAAAATATGTGTGCACTGTGCACATGCTCATGAGGAGCGACACCAAGGACTAGAATACTTACATAGTAGGGTGCCAAAAGATGACGATTGTCGAATTTCGGGGAACCGCTGGGATCAATGCTGTTCATGTCCACTGGCAGATTGGACGGAATGCAGGCGACGCTGGGAATGGCACCCTCCTTTTCGCTGAGGGTGTGAAGGCCTGCCGTTGGTTTACTACTAATTACTACGTACCATGGCACTCCTGAAGGCAGAGCAGGGCAAGAGCATGCAGCCCAGTCCAGGTGTTGGTTGGCGAGAGAAACAGGCGCTGGCTGCAGAAACCTGAGCGAAACATGCACAGCCAGCAGGCACACAACAACAAATGTCACAAACAGGATCAGGATTGGTAGGATTGACTGAGTCCAGTGTCTGTCGTTGCCAGTGAGTGATGGGTGATGATAGGTAGGGAAGGTAGGAAGGTATCCACCCGGACATTGCGGAAATCAGCGAAGAAAAAAAGAAAAATCAAGAGAAAAAAAGGAGAGAGCGGCCAGACGAGTCCAAACTCTGGAAACCGCCCACTTGCCTGCAGGCTTCATTTTCGCTTACCTTATGCAGTAAGATACTTGGGTACGCAGGGTACGTACCTCGCTCCACTGCTCAGGGAAGGACGCTTGATGGTCACCCCACTGAACCGGGCACTGCCTTCCCTCCACATCACTCCACTACACTCAGGGAAGTCCGGTCGGGACCACGTGATGACACATCAGGTGCGAACCAGATCCGGAATAACCACGGTCCGGTCGCAGCACTCCAGTCCCCGTCGGGCTATCGCGTCCAGGTCGGGTTCCTTTTCAGCTTCATGCTTACCTAAGACATTCTCAGACAATGGTCAAGCACCTCCAGCCTCTCTGTTGAAACGAGCCCGCCGTTTCTGATGATCCACGAGGACCTGACCTGACCCTGACCTGCCATCATCATCTGAGCTTGTCCCGCAGAGATGCTTATCTCTATTCCCTCGTCGAGTCGTCTTGGCTGACACCGCCTCTTCGGGTGCCTCAAGCAAGTGTTTGACTCTGAGGAGGGGACGTGGAGCCGCTATGAAACTTATCAGCAGCAACACGATGCAGCCTACGCCCAGTTGGTGAGGTCGCTGTGCGATACGAAGCCGTATTCACATGGCCCCTCAGTAAGCGCTGTTGCTATCATCCACTTCCTTACCTTTACTTACCTAGGTGCCTTAGCCACCGAACGGTGAGGAATCACATCACGACAATTCGTGCATGTTTGTCTTGAACACGCATACAACAGTCACCGCCAATACGATTGAACGATTGCCAAATCGTCCTTGTTGCAAATGCTATGCTCTCCTATAAAGAGCGCTCGATGAAGGAGCCGAAGCCGCCAACCACCATGCATCCGGCCAACCTTCTATCGCGTCAAGCGCAGCACCGTCCGTCATCCCGTCCGCGATGGCCCCGAACAAGTCCCCACGCACGGCCCCGCTCTCCGCCGCCAAATGCGCCCTCGTCCTGACCAAGCTCGCCGCTATCGCCTGCGTCTTGATGCTCATGATATCCGGCACCAGCCTTCTCAGAGGCAGCCGTCCAGGCACTACCGACCTGCGCGGGAAGCCCTTCTCAATGGTCTCGGTAAGCGCTGCCACTAGCCGCCCAGACCCCGACCCCGAAAGAGGAAAACCGTTGGAGAACCAGCACACCATTAACCGCCATCAAAGTTCCGGGGCGTCGCCGCCAGAGCTGCCGGCGATGCGCCTCCCTACCTAGCCAGAATGCACTGGTTCCTCGACTCCTTTGCGTGGGAATGGCTTGCCAACACCACCGCCCCGCGCGATGCCGCCAACTACGTCTTCGTCCAGCCATTCCGCCCGTTGCAGATGCCAGCTGTATTGCATGACGTCGCTGATTCGCTGTACGGCGCCGGCCACATGCTCGACACCTGCCAATCTGCACATTTAAATGCATCGGCCACCGAATCCTGCATTCGCGCGAGCCAGCCCTTCTTTGCAGCCTTCGATGCCGCGGAGCCGCTCCGTCTGAACAATGGCCCGGCATTCGTCTTCTACGTGCTCGCACTCGTGGCCGATGTCGTGTCTCCTGCTCTCTTCAGCTGTCTCGCCTTCTTCTCAGACGGTGGCGTCGAGCAGCGTTATCCGTGGTTCAGGACTGGTGTGCTGGCCCTGCCGATGGCTTTCCACGCCATCGCGGCCTCGATTTTGACGTCCAACGCCTGCTTCCTCGTGCGCTATCTCAATCAATTCCCGGACATCCCGGCAGACGCCGCGATTGGGTTGCGCTTCTTGATCGTTGCGTGGTGCGGTGTCATGGCTGAGCTGTTGGCCTTGGCGCTCAGCATCACCCGCGTCTTCTTGTTGCGGCTCTGGGCTGCCGAACGCAGGCGCAGGTCGGAGATCATGCGGAAGAGAAGAAGCATTCCATCAGAGTCTCGGATGCAAGCAGACGATGTCTGATACAATTGCGTTTCTTCAGCAACAAACCCCCTGCTTGATGTCATTTAACGTACATCATAATGTCTAATGCCAATAGCCCAATTCCGATCCTGTGTGCAAAAGGAATTCCAACCCTGTCGATCCGTCTTAGAAACCCCGAAATAGCTCACGGCGCTTTGGAATGTCGGATCAAGATCTGGCCCTAAAGAATTCTGTCTGGTCTCACATTATCCGCCCTATTCTCGGTCCCCTATTATTGATGACGATCTGCACGGCAACTGAGCCGAGTGAGACAAACAAACAGAATCGAGCTTTGCCGAAACCCTTGAAGGCCTTTTCTTTCTGAAAAGGAAGCTTCATAGCTCAACCCGGGTCCATGCTGTCGGTGATTATGGACACATGCTGGCTATTTTCCTCTATAGCCACCGAAAAGGGATGGTTTGGTCTTGGCGGTCACAAGAAATGGCGTGCCAGTAACCCCATTAACCGACAACAATGCATCCAATGTTTTAGAAACGGAAGTCTCGCACAGACAACAGACAACCAGAAGAGACTGCGGATAGGGGCATTGAATGCCATCGATGTAGCTCGTAATCTAGAGCGTATCCTTGCACCATACTTTCCCCATCCATGGAAACCCGTGTACGAAAGGTGGCAGAATATGCAGGCACCATCTCTAAGCACAATTGGCACCTCCGCCTCACGGCGTTCGGGGGACCACCAGTGCACTTCAGCGTTGTCTGTGAAATGAAACTCGTCTACATGTTATCCGTCTACGCACACATTGACTGACCACCACAGCTGCATGACCGATTCGTGAGACGCCTGCAATGGATCGACAAGCAAATGGTGCCAAACCTCGCGATCCCCATCATGACTGACAGACTCATACGCACGCCCGTGTTACTTGCCGCCGCGGGTATGAAGTACAGTGCGCTCTGATATTTTCCCGTGCTGATGGGTGTTACGGCTACTGTACATGATTACCGCTGGGTTCACCGCCCGACGAGGAGAATTCTTGCGATGCTGAGGGCTCTATGCGGAAAGAGAAGACAAGGGACACGGGATGACGGCGGGATTCAGGAGTACGACTTGGCCGGCCCGTCTTCCCTCCACACAGACACCGGCGCCGACCCGCCAAGAGCCCGTCTCGTCCGGCGCCGCCACGGCGGCCTCGGAGCCCCGCATCATCCCGAAGGAGTTCCGCCTCGACTTCTCCAGGAAATCGGGCACTGTCATCATCCTCGCCTTCTTCGTCACCTTCTTCACGGCGATGACCGTCCGCGGCATGGTTCACAGCACAATGGGCGCCTGGGGCGTGCTACGAAGCAAGCCGTTGGTCAGAGCGGCCATCAGGGGCGTGAATGCCGCGGCTATTGGGTTGAATCACACTGCGGTGTACATGATCTAGCAGTTGGGTTTCTGGATGAAGGGGTTTCAGGCGGGGAGAAGTCTGGGGGACGACCCCGTGGTTGGATCGTGGTCACACGGCTACGGTGCATGTTGGGGGTGCGGTACTATGGCGTAGCCGCACCTTTCGCGATCTTGCCTGGGGCGGCCATGGGTTTGGGGAGGTATGGTGTGATATCCGGATGGGGTTGAGAAGGGATGAGCCTGCGAATCGACTTGTACGTGGGATCGTAATTCCATCTGATGTAACTTCAATATACCTTTGGAGAAGGTTGTTTCAAGCACCTCCTCAGGTAAAAAAGTTCCGCGTGTCGGATCCTAAAGCTTGGGTCGCAATGAGCTTTACAAGGCACGGCCAGCCATCAGAAAAAACCTTATAAGAAATGTTTCATGACGGCATAGTGGAAAAGAAGCCGGATAATAGATTTTTAGATCAGTCGGATTTCTCGGACCGGAAACACACGTCGTACTATTTGGGCAATCGTTTGACAGCTTTCAAACCACTCGTAAGATCGGACGATACACGTATAGATGAGATGCATGTTTGCCATGACATCACTGACTAATCTACTCGCGGCTGTGTTCTTAAAGAAGACGAGAAAGCAACGCACGGCCATCTATGAACCCCTTGATATAACAGACTCCTGATGAGACAGAGGATGGAGGCTATTCTGCCCAGGAAGACGTCACCTGTGGCCATGAGGCTTACTTTGATACACTATAGCCTTGAAAAACCATAGAACGCACGATCTTCAAGACGGGGTGCCCGATTTCCAATGGCATACACTGTGTTCATCTAGATGGTCGAACCTTTCCGGTGGCGCCGCGGGAGCCGATAACCTTGGATTGAAACCCGAACGGTAGTAAGGGGAAGCGAGAGCTCGCTTATCGTGGATTTGACACTTCTGAGCTGCAGCCTCGGCGTAGAGCCTTGGAAGTACCGCGGCTTTTGATCGCAAGTGTGAGGTTGACTTGTGAGCTGTTGAAGCCGCATGTTATGTTTGTTCCAAAGCTTGATAGAGGAGCTGCAGCTGCACAGCTTAGGCTTCTCGAAGCTCGAAGTGGTTAAGCAGAAGCTTAATAACTGAGCAGAACATGTAATGGTCACTTTAAACTGCGTCTTAATAGCTGAACGAAAGTTAAGTACTCCACCGGAGAGACTAGATAAATGAGGATAGTGCTTAATTATCCCCGGTGATGATTCAAGGGAGCTGGCGACACGTTCGGCAACAGCAAGGAAGGCCATCAACTCTACGTTTGCACGGAAAAAGACTCAAGGTTTCCCAAAAGAATATTTGTCGAAGACGGGAGGACTCGCTACATGCACAGAGTCACCATTGTGCACTGTCTATTGTATTTTCGCTCAAGATTGAAAGTTGGAGGCCAAGAGAAACCTCCGTCCTCCACTACTGGTACAGTCCATGATGAAGTGTAAATACTCAGCTTCGTGGATGTCGTTCGGATCCGTCCAAAACGCGGGCCCCAGTAGTAAACCAGCAGGTATGTGTTGCCCTATTGAGTTATGCCCAGCGATAATCCTCGACGTGAGTTGGCATCCGATCAGCTGGTCATATGTTGCATTGCATATCTGCAGAGAAGCCAACATGGAAGAACGTTGCATTGCCATAAACTTCCTGGAAGATGAAGTCAGCTGTGCCTATATATTACTTGCATTCACATTGGGATTACTCTTGTGGCACAAGTGGTGGCGTTCGCTGTCGTAGACTGCTTGTATTTGTTCACTTCAGATTGGGGAGATGCAGTCCGTATCGTGGAGAACCCGAGCCGACACCCGTCGGATCAAGCGGGCATAGGTTATGTACGCACTTGAATAGACAATGTCACGCCAGTACCAGCAGTTTGGTACTGGGAGGATCTTGCTCTGACTTATGATGGCTACACCAAAGGGAAAGGAGCTCAACATAGCTGGTTAACTTGGTTGCGCAAGCTTCAATGTGTTGTCAACCTCTTACCCGTTGAGGTTATCCCATGACATGCTCCAAAAGGCTCTCGTAGCCCGCAACCTAGTTGCGGCGATGCATGAGCCAACATAGACATCCGCAAGAATGTCAGCACTTCTCCAGTGACATCGAACAGGTCCACGGATACATCAGAACCGAAGAGAGTTTCGTATGTCGACGCGTGAATCACAAGATTGGCCAACGAACCAGGGCATCAGATCAGTGAAAAAGCCCCCTCGTGAACACGATGGTCACGAAAGGCTTCTCAGAATGTCGTGATGATGCGCTAGGCGCCAAGTATTGTCCCAAAAGCCGCATGGAGGGCGGCGGTTGCGCCAAGAGTGACAGGAGCATCGTTTACGCATGGGACGAGGAGACATCTGCACCTGAGCCCTGTCTACTGCTGTAGGAATCGGAATGCGAGGTCTTGGCCACCCAAACGAGGGCTTCCTCCGCTCCTTGACAGGTGTGCCATCATCAGCCCGTGACAGTGGGCTAGAAGAAGACGGCCACTTTGAACTGGCGGAAAGCATGCCGCTGAAGATGACTCGTCTCGGTTGCTCGATCCCACTATAAATAGCTAACATAGAGGAGTTCCATCCCCCGTGCGCGATGTTGCGGGTCGTGGTCGATCCTGTGGCGATGCCATCGATGATGTGCGCAGCCATACATACTTACAGCAGAGGTAGGCGATGAGGCACTTCCCCAGTGGCGAAAAATCCAGCTTCGTTTTCGCCCACGACGGTGGAAAGGACACGATCGTCGGCCATACATGTAGGTTGTGATCGAAGAATTAGGCTGTGTTGCGCCATGTGGCGTAATCTCAACTCACCGCACGTATGCAGGGTGGATGTACTTGCATGCCGAGGGTCTCTGGTCCAGACCGGGGAGGGCTCTGCGACGGCATAGATACAGCCATGGTCGTGCAATTGGTTCATGAAGCTGTGCAGCAAACCCTTCATGACAGATCGTAGCTACATGTCCGATCTCCGAAAGGGAGCTCGTAAGGGCACCTTCGCAAGTACAGCCGAACATCAAGCGGCATCTGCTGACTTGTTGCCAACGACGTTGGACCTTGAAGAGGGCCTGCTGGAACAAAAGCCTTGGCTGCTTGGCGAGATATGACGATAAGGCCGGGGTTGTTTGACGAATCGCATTCGATGGGTGGCCATCAGCTGAACGTCTCCTTTTCTGGGTTCATTCCAGAATACCTTCCATTTCGACCAGACTTCCATTGAGCGCCACCCGCGGCATGACAAGACGGACCACGCCAGCCACGCTGCGAATTGATCGATGGTGTCGCACGGCAAAACGATTAGCCCGTTGGCATTAGCTTGATGGCGCCGTTGCCGTAAGTAATGTCTTCGAGAATGAGATAAGTCGGCCCGTGAAGGAGGGAGCAAGTAAGTTGGGCAGAGATAGACCAGAAACGCCAAGGGACTCAAACGCGGAGAAGGCGCAAATGATTGGAGGGCGTTTGATAGGATAAAGCCAAAATGTCCAGCGTAGAGGGATGGGTGAAGCCCCAAGAAAATTCCAAGAGAAAACCAAGAAAAGCCAAGGAAGTGGTCGTGCCGACTTTTATATAGCGCGAGCCTTATCCTCCTGCCCGAATGGGACGCTGGAGGAGGATCGAAACCTGCCGACGCGTAGACATGATTCGACTGGTCCTTTACGAGAGCTGCGCATGCCGATACCCGACCAATTCGAGATATCGAGGGTCGTTGGTAAAGAGGGGTATGATTGCAGGGGTCCTGGACGGCTGCTTGAAGGAGATCCACCGAGACGAACACCAGCTGCGATGCTGGGGAGGCAGATATTGAAAGGCTATTAGTGAGCGGCCCAGAACTGCCACGCAATCAATCTCCTTCGGGAGTAGAGACAGATGCGGGCTGGTCTCACGCAGACAACCTATTGAAACATGCGCAGTTTGGTTGGCGACATGTTAGTCCAGCCTTCGTCTTTGCTCCCCGCTCCATATCGCGGGAAGAATCCTCTTTTTGACGGCATGCTTTACTCACAAAAGTTCCCGGCATGAGAGATGATTCAAATATCCAGGTCCAACAGGGGAGATGGCGTGTGAGATGAGAAGGCGGCGACGATGGTGAATTAATTCAGCTCTGAGGATGATATGAAGTTGGATGAAGAGAAGAAGTAAGAAAGGAAGAAGCAGGAAGGGAAAGTCGGAAACTGTGGCCAGCTGGCAGAGGTAATCAAGAGCTTTGTGCCAGCTGGCGGGACATGAGCTGGCCCGTGTTGGCGCCAATTTTAACCTTAATTGCCCTTGCATTGCATGGTACACGTGATTCGTCTCTCCTTCATCCCCAGTGGCACTTGGTTCCCCATCGTTCGTCTCCTCTTCATCAGCCTTCTCTTCTCTGCATCGAGTGTCCACTTGGTCATTGAATCGCCCTTGGATTGTTCTGCTCTTCGCAGCATCCCGGTTCAAGGTCGCAAGCTGACTGAACCGTCTTTCCGGGACATGCATGCAAACAGGCTGGCTGGACCTCCAACAGGGAAACATCCGTCAGCTGAAGCTCTCTTGATTCCTCCTTCCACAAGTGTGGCTAGCCTTTATGCAACAACGAGAACCACAAGAGAAGCAAAAGTACCATGAGGGTCCTTTGTAAACCTCGGCGCTCCAGCTTGCAAAGTCTCTCGCGGCACCTCAACGTGCTCCCGAGAAGCTTCCCCTGCCTCTCTACATTAAATGCTTGCTAGCCAAAGCTATGCGACTTGCCTTTTTCATTATGTCTGTCATCTCTTGAGTGGTTCCCATAATCGTCTTACCTAATTCATTGGAGGACTTGCTATTACCGCAAAAGGAGACATTGATCTCCTGGGTCATCGTCATCCTGCAAGCCACACCCTCAATCTCTGATTCTGAAAAGAAAGCACTGACGATACATGTTGCCCCCTGTGGAACATGGTTTCCAAAAACATGTCACTGTTGTAGATCTGATCTGAGAATCATCAGCAGCTCACAACAAGCGCTGCACAAGGTGCGGGAACTAAAGTCATGAACATGCCGTGTCTCTGGTTGACTGGCAATGACCCTCCCCCACGTAGGCGATGTACCACGCGACAGGGATAGCCGTGTTCCACCGGGTCTTCCCCGCCTCTCTTCCTCTGACCTCAAGTGACCATATCAACAATTGGCCAATGCAATCGTTCCTCTCGAAACCCTGCGACCAGACTGGGTCGCACGGCGCCGAGCCTTGTGCTCGAATTGGGGGCGAGAGACCCTGCTACAGCGAACCAATCTTCTCTATCCTGCATATCTGCTGTCCACCACCTTTGATATCGGCAGCATACCTGTCCGAGAAGGTCGATCTTTTCGAGAGCGCGCCAAGATGCTGCCCAGGCGGCCTAGACTAGGTATGCTCCCGAGAATCACCACAGAACCTTGCCACCTTTCGTCCTCCCAGAACGAGCAGTCCAAAATGTGCAGAGCACCCGGGTGGCATCTGGGCGTCGGCGGGGTGGCACCGCTGATAAGCGTTGCGGTTTTCCTCGTACTTGGAAATACTTTAACTATCGAGCCCGTCCCGTGAAGCCATCTTCGTCCCTCACCTGCAGCGTGTTCTTCATCAGCCCCAAACCTACACGACCTTGTCGTCCAGGAACGCCATGGCGAACGAGAAGACCGAATCGCCCGTCACCCCAATTGAGATCGGCAAGACGCAAGGTGTGCTGACTGATGAGAAAATTCCAGCCGTGAGTACTATCAAGGTTGCGAGACAGACAGGTACTATAGTTACTGACGTCTATATGTCAGGACTACCAAGCCCAGGAGCTCCATCGCTTGGACTCCGATGAGCATGCCTTTGAGTCGTAAGTCACCATGGAGAAAACTTCAATTGTTCGAAGTTCCAGCTTACACCAAGGAAGTCAACTCAATGTGACCGAGGATGACCTCGTCGAGGCCAAGGCCATCGCTGCCACACTCTCTTTGGAGGGCGTGCGCAAGATGATGCAAAATGTGCTCAAGATCCACGACCGTGACCCCAACTTCCCGCACAGCGTCCTCATCAAGATTCATGAGTTCCTCGGTTGGTTCCTTGTTCAACACACTGGGTTCCCTGCGCAGCGCTGATTGTGAAACAGACAATGATGATGTTATCGAGAATCCCGAGAAGCACGAGGAAATCATTTGGGAGATGAAGCTGGAGGCTGCCTTGATTACGAACAACAGCCCGTACGCCGAGGTGCGAGCCGTTGTCGATAACAAGGACGATCCGACCATGCCCTGTGGTACGATCAGAGCCTGGACTATCGGTGTCTTCTTCTCCGTCTTCCTTGCTTTCATCAACCAGGTAGATTGACATGCGCATCATACAGAGACTGAACACAAGCTGACAGCTGGAACAGCTCTTCAGTGTCCGCCAACCGCTCATCTCCATTGAATCCAACGTCGCCCAGCTCTTGGCCTTCCCCCTCGGCAAAGCGTGGGAGAAGTGGATGCCCAACGCCATGATTCCCGTCGGCTTCGGCATCAAACTGCCCCTCAACCCAGGTCGCTTCAACAAGAAGGAGCACATGCTCATCGCAATCATGGCCAACACCGCCAAGTCCCTGCCTTACACCCAGTACATTGTCTGGACCCAGGTTCTTCCCCAGTACTTCAACCAGCCGTACGCCAAAAGCTTCGCCTATCAGATCCTGATTGCGCTGTCCACCAATTTTATTGGATACGGTCTCGCTGGTAAGTGACCGCCAACGGTTACCAATCAAGATAAGCTACTGATATACAACAGGCCTTACCAGACGATTCATCGTTTACCCTTCCTACTGCGTGTGGCCCGCCTCTCTCGTCACGATTGCTCTCAACTCCGCACTCCACAACGAGACAAACACCTCCGTCCCGGGCCCATTCAAGAAGTTGTACTCGATGACCCGCTACAAGTTCTTCCTCTGGTCCTTCGGCGCCATGTTCATCTACTTCTGGTTCCCCAACTACCTCTTTGAGGTCCTGACCTTCTTCAGCTGGATGACATGGATCGCACCCAACAACCATAATCTCGAGATTACGACCGGCTTCCGCAATGGGTTGGGCATGTTCAATCCCTGGCCCACCTTTGACTGGAACGTGATGCTCTTCGACAGCGTCGACCCGCTCATGGTACCCGCCTTCTCGACCTTCAACCGCACGCTAGGCATGTGGCTGCTCGGGTTCGTTATTATGGGCATCTACTACACCAACGCCTGGAACACCGCCTATATCCCCATCAACTCCAACCGTGTTTACGACCACTTTGGTGAACTCTACAACGTATCTAGAGCGCTCGACGACCGGGGAATGTACGACCATGAGAAGTACATGGACTACTCGGCTGCGTACCTCGGTGCTGCTAATACCTTGGTCTATGGCTCCTTCTTCGCCCTATACGCCGCCGCCATTACCCACGTTTGCATTTTCCACCGCTACGAAATCATGATGGGTTTCAAGAACATGTGGAACACCATCCGTCGTCGGAAGACCACCAAGGAGGGCGAGAACGATGGAGAGTACAAGGATATCCACAACCGCCTGATGGCCAACTATGCTGAAGGTAAGCATCGCGACTTGTCTCAGTCCCCTTCGATACATTCACTAACCGAGCCACAGTCTCGGAATGGTGGTACCTCGGCACCCTTCTAGTTGCCGCTGCGTTCGGCTTTGCCGGTGTTGCTGCCTGGCCTACTTACACGACCCCTGGTGTAGTCCCTTACGGTGTCTTCTTGGCGGTCGTCTTCGTCATTCCCATCGGCATTATCAAGGCCATGACTGGCATCGAGGTTACTTTGAATGTCTTAGCCGAGTTTATCGGTGGCATGTGGGTAGAGGGTAATGCTCTGGCCATGAACTTTTTCAAGTCCTTCGGGTACGTTCTCAAACACATCCTTCTTGGTGTCCCGATGGCTAACACAACCACCACAGATACGTTACATGCGCTCACGCCGTCCACTTCGCCAACGACTTGAAAATCGCGCACTACCTCAAGATCCCTCCCAGACAGACCTTTGCCTGCCAGATGATCGCCACCCTCATCTCGACCTTTGTCTGCACCGCCGTCATCAACTTCCAAATCAGCATCCCCAACATCTGCACCCCGCAGGCGCCGATGCGTCTCTTCTGCCCCGGCCCCAACACCTTCTTCACCGCCGCCGTCCTCTGGGGCACCATCGGCCCGATCAAGGTCTTTGGCCACCAGGGCCAGTACAACTACCTGCTGCTCGGCTTCCCCGTCGGCATCGCCCTGCCCATCATCTTTTACTACTGCGTCAAGTTCTTCCCCAAGAACCGCTACCTCCGCCAGTTCCACCCCGTCGCCCTCTTCTACGGAGGCGTCAATTGGGCCCCCTACAGCTTCTCGTATGCATGGCCCGCGGTCCCCATCGCGTGGTTGTCATGGATCTACGTCCGCAGCCGGTATCTCGCCTTCTGGGCCAAGGTACACCTCCTCCAGCCCCAACCCCCCTTTCCCCAAACTGTTTTGACGATCTTTGGCTAACATACCTTCTAGTACAACTTTGTGCTTTCGGCTTCCTTCTCCGCCGGCATCGCCATCGCTGGCATCATCATGCTGTTCACTGTCCAGTGGGTCGGCGCCGAGGTCCCTTGGTGGGGTAACGAACAGATCGGCGCCGGGTGCGAGGGCTCCGCGTGTACCCTCAAGACCCTCGCCGAGGGTGAACGCTTCTACCCATGGTGGAACCCCTCTCAAGTTCCTGCTCCCTAAGCCGCGCTCATCGCTGCTTGTCCCACTGGGCTCACCCGCTTTTGTTGGGCATGAAGTGATGTTGTTCGGTGGACGGACGGACTTCTAGACCATCGTCTTGTTTGCATTCACACCGCGCTCGTTGAATTGTTTCTACGTTTCACGACTAGATGAGGGATGGAGGCGAGTTTTGAAAAGAACATGTCGATTCTTGGTTCCCCGTGTGTTTGTTATGTTTGTCATTGGAGGACTCCCCTCTTTCCACAGCACAATAATAGCAGTCATCAAATACCACTCCTGAACTTACGCCGGGCTCTGAAGAATGACTGACTGGATCGTGCAAGTCACTGTGGTGCCGCTGACGCTTGCGCTGACCCCGGACATGGTGTAAGTCGTGGCCGAGTTGTAGTTTTGCGGCGAGCTGTTGCACCAGCTGGAGTCGGAACTTCCTTCGGACGTCTGCCCATAGCGTGAGGTCATGCCGATGAAGGGCAGTCAAGTATACTTACAATAACAATGTTTTTGAACTCCAAGGGGCCAAAGTCCCAGGAGACGTCGTACCTAAAACCGCCATCAGAGAAAAAAAAAGACAAACTGACGCCGCCAGGCGGGCCACTTACAGCTCAATAGCAAAGAGAACTTGGTTAAACGATTTGCCGGCTAGCGTCAAACCGTCAGTCAAAGACCACCCTCACTCTCCACGATATGAAACTTGCCCAACGCAAAGTCGTTAACCACACTCTGTCCATTGCTCTGCCTCACAGCAGTCGTCGTCCACGCCGACCCATCCGCCTTGAGCGTGTTGGCGAACGAAACCGTCTCGCCGCCGTACGTGTTGAAGCCGCCGCCCCAGGGCAGGCTGGGGTTCGAGCAGCACCACCCGGACCCGAACCACCACGTGCCGGAGCGGCCGTCGAGCACGTTTTGGTAGACGCCCGAGTTGTCGGTGGGCTGCAGCCCGGGCCAGAGGTAGTACACCCCGGCCTGCTGCAGGGTCGGGATCACCATGTCCCCCGAAAAGGACGTGAACTTCTGCCCGGAGGCGGGGTAGTACCGGAGGAAGTACCATGTCACTGCCGACACTGGATTGGCCAGCAGGAAGACCGGCAGAAGAAAGAGATTGCGATGCATGCTGAGACAGATCCGAACTTGATGCAGTCGTTGGACCCGTGAGGGACAGCGATGGAAACCTGTCGGTCGCTTCAGAAGTATTTATCTTGGTCTTGAAATCTCACCTGCCTTTTTTGACAAGTTCAGGGTATCGGCACATCGTGGGGCATGCGTGATCAATCAAGTTGCGATAACCGTCACCACACTAAGGTACCAGTTGAGGAAACCTCGATACCACCTGAATCAGGGTAACCGGGTTATCTCCTCAAACGAAGTCGTACTGCCCTATTGGAGGTGGTTGAAACAAGGAAACCAAACCAGCTTATCGCTGCAACCTGCAAGAATCCCGTTCGGACTGGAATTGTTGAAGAAACGTGCCGACTGGCGCGGCAATAGCAACGACGATAACAAGAGCCTTCGGGATCCGTTTGGTATGCAAGTGAACTGTTCAGCCAGCATTTTCAAGGGAAGAAGTCAAGCTCTCGGGCATTTGCGTACACCAGTCTATCCCACCTTGGTTTTTACTTGGAGCACCGAGGGTATCCAAGCCTTCGGAGCATCCCGTGGGCGGAAAGAAACGATGCGACCGTATGTGAGCTTTCTGGGTAGACAGCACACCGAACGAATCAACCTTAGGGTTAGAACTGATGGGCCTACACTCTACGCAAGGTCACTTGGCCTTTACCAACTCGATAAGACCCTCGAACCCCGTTGACATTTAAGCACACAATCCTAAGCCTCTGCCCGCCTCGTTCAAACTCCTCGTCTGTGTAGTGGCCGGCAGAGTCGCTAGGCGCTCTATCGCCTTGAATCATGCGGGTCGCTGATGGAAAATAGTGTCTATCAGGGTTCTCATTTGCTCAGTATAGTCCACCAGGCGCAACAATCTAATGTTGCTCGCCACCCCATCTCTGATCTTCTTTGCTTTGTTCAAGCTCTCTTGTTTACTTTTCCCTCCTCAAAACTCCGAGGCCAAGCACGGCCTATTCCATCAGGTATATGACAATGCTCTCAATGGCATTTGGCAAGCACTGGCACCACTCCGCTATCAAGGCGGTGTTTCTAACCCCACTGCACAAGGACCTTCTTGCCCTTCTTCTTCTTTCCTCCAGTGGGGGCTTCTTCCTCCTCCCTCTCTGAGGCATTCTCGCTCGCCGCGCCGCTGCCGGGGGCCGATCCCCAGCTGAAGCTGCTCGAGGCGCCTCCAAGGTCTCGGCGGACACCTCTGCCACCACCATAACCGAAGATGGTGGTAAGAGGCTTTTGAGCCGGAGGTAGAGCGGGAAAGTTATCGCCTCCGGTGGCCGGTCGGGTCTGTCGTGGCGCCGGTCCTGATGATCTGCTACCGTTGCTCGCGGACGGATTATTCGGGCCAATCCACGACGGTCTCGAGGCAGCCGCTGACGATGAAGACGACGAGGCAGCTGGGAGAGCGGGGAAGGCGTTGGAAGGCGGGGGACGGGGCTGAGAAGAACCCGGCACCCAGTTGGTTGTGGCAGCTGGTGTTACAGGCTTAGGGCCAGCAGCACCTGCGCGTGTACTATTCTTGAGCCGCAGGACGCGGTTAGACTGCTTCGAAGAAGGGGCTGCGGCAGGTGTGGCGGGAGAGGCGGTTGCGGCACTGGCCCAGCCGCTGGACGACGTGGTAGCTCCATGCATACCGCCCAGACCGGGAAGGGATGGGTAATCCTCGTTGATGGCTCGCCAGTCTTGCCAGGCCTTCTGCAAGGCCTCGGCCTTCTTCTTGTCTTCGAAGAGATCGGCCACTTCGCGGACCAAGGTTCCTAAAGCGTTGGATGATGTGTCTGCGAACAGAGAGAAGAAAGCATCGACAAGCTGAGGCGCCGTAAACTTTCCTCTTCTAAAGGACGATATGTGTTCACGGAAAGTGTTCATTTTCGCTTCATCCTTCTTGAGCAGGTTTTCGGCACGTTCAATGACGGATTGATGGCGCAACATCATCGCTCGCTCTTGAGGAGGCAGTGATGAGACATCAGTGACACTCAGCTGCTCCATCGCTGTCGTCGGCAGTGCTGGAGCGGGCGCCTGGCGAGAAGCTGTCGAAGGCGCAGGGGCGTTGCCTTGCCGTGACGAGGTAGGCTGTGACGGCGCGGAAGATGAGGAGAGCTGACCGCCAAAAGTTCGATTGGAAACTGATTGTGCTGAGTGAATGGCCATTTGCCTCTGGAAAGCAAGCTCGTCACGACGAAGAGGTTGAGCTGAGCTCTGGGGGATGGGCTCCGCATTGGGATCCCGGCCACGACCACGTCCTTGTCGACCGCTACCTGATCCTCCTCCTCCTCCACCACCACCTCCGCCTCGCCTCTCGTTCTCGTAACTGGGCCTGAAGTCGAAGCCAGACATGTTGACGACGCGCGCATCTCTGCGCACGTCCTTGGAAAGGGAGTTGGCATGCTCAGCCAGCTGGTGCGCCTTCAAGTCCATCTCAGACTCGAACACGACGAACTTCTTTTCCAAACACTCCTTGTCGAGACATGGGAAGTGGTCCTTCTCGAAGTGCTTCTCCAGTGCAGGGTAGTTCACAAAGTAATGGGGGTGCCTCGAGTCTCTTCGGTCGCAGAGGAAGCATCTCTCGTGCTTTTCGCGGCAATGGTCAAAGAGCTTGTCGTCGTCGTAGAAGCGCGATCCGCAGAAACCGCAGAGAGGATGTCCCTTGAAGCCAGTCTGGTCAACTGCGCCAGGCTTGTCATCGCCGTGCCTCATGTGCTTCTCAAGCTCCTTATCGGCGAAGAGTTCGTGCTCGTGTGTGAAGAGCTTCTTGTTACGGGTACACAGGTCGCACATCTTCCGTTGGTGAGTCGAACGCACATGACGGTGCAAGTCTGGCCAGCCCAGGCCGGCAAAGACACAATCCTCGGCCGGGCAGTTATACCGTAGTAGCACTACAGTATCGCCAACGATTTCTTCGTTTGCATATCGAATGCCGATATTGCTATCAAAACTCGTGATGTCGGCGTCTGAATAGTCTTCGTATCGCTTGTTTGCATCTTCGGTGAAGATTACAAAGGGAGAGGGCGTCTTGGCTCAAGTCAGTTTCAATAGCTCTGCTGGACACAGTGAGGACTTACTCTGCAGTGAGGGCAGTCTTTGGTCTTGTACAAAGCTCTCATGCGCAGACCGCAGATATGGCATGTCTTGTGGTTGCATGGCGCAATGGAGTGGAACTTGATGGGTTCTGCGCAGATAAAGCACACCTCGCCGTCGGTGCTGGCAGTGTCGTCGGCGTCTGCGGCGACGCGGGTAGTCGGCTTGGACTCAGGCTTCGGCGCAGCTTGCGGCGAGCTTGCATCCTTGGACTGACCGGCGGCACCCGCATTGTTCCCACCTCGACCACGACCGCTCCTCTGTCCTCCTCGGCCGCGGGATCCAGGATTACCTCCACCACCACCACCACCACCGCCGCCACCGCCGCGGCCTCTGCCACGATTGCGATTGCCCCGCGAGGGGTTCGAGGATTCAGTAGAGACTTGGGCGTCCGCCATGGGGATCGTCGTCGTTTGGTTATATCTGAATAGAGATATGGGATCGGATGCGCCTTGTCGGGTGGGGGCTTTGTCGAGGCTGACGATTGCTCCGTTTGCCGTTTGGCGAGAAGTGTCGCCGGTGCAGTCGAGGTGTTTATCGAGAGATACGAAGCTGGCTTTCGGTGCGCGGGGCAGTATTCGGCAAAGTAAACAGGAGTCAATTCAAAAATGAAGGTAGAGTATCCGTAGGCCGAGTGAAGCAAGAGACAGACGGCGCGGACGGTTTTATTCGGGTGCCGCGAGACGAGGGACGTCCAAATTAATGATTATGTGTGGCTCCCAAGGGAACTCGCATTGGTGGATGCCAGCAGAGAGGATGGCGGGGTCCAGCAAAAGATCCCCTGCCGGGGGAGCAGCAAAAAGAGAGAAAAAAAAGGCCTGCCGGGGATTCTCCGGTTCTCGGTTCTCGGTGTGCGTCATCCACCCCTGCAATGCACCGCGTCCAATTAGGTAGGTTGACAGCTGTTGGAAGCTTCGGGTGGGGTGCTATGATTACATAAGAGGCTGACTGGCATTAGTTCGTCCATGGTGCTAGAAGAGCCCGACAAAGTCGAGTCACCGGCCATAAGTTGGCGTGTGGCGCTGATGTTAACGTGGCAGTGCTTTTACTACGCAATAATTAGCATCAAATATATGAAATATCGAGTTGAGTCCGGATAACCTTAGGTAATCCGACATGCTTACAAGGTGACTCACCTTGGATTGCGGTAACTATGTGAGTATAGCTGCGTCTTCTGCTCGGCTAAGATTGTGTGTCTTTGGCAGTAGCTGCATTGCATATTTGTCACCGTGCCTCATCAATGGCAATCAAGTTTAGACAGATTGGAGACTAAGACTAGTGTCGGCCTAGTATCTCAAGGCCAAGTAGGTCAGACTCTCTCCTGCGCATAGCTGCGAATTCAAACGCAGCAGCGTTTCCCGGTGCTGCCCATATGGGGGCAGACCGTGTCTTGTGACGGTGCCATCCACAAACTCTTCTACTGGAACCATCGCGAACCTGTTCAATTGCTGCCGTTTCCCCCATGCCCGACCAAAGAACCCTTGAAATCTGCTGAGCCCAAACCAGAAAGACGCCTGTATTTACATCCATCACTCCCACCGCGGTTGCGACCTCGGCTTTACTCTGCTTCGACTGGATAGAGATGGCTGCCGATCATCTTGTTCATCTGGAACATGTCGACCTTGGGCACCTTAAATATGGCTTGCATTTTGTCGTCGCACAGAATCTGTCGCTTGTTTTCGGGGTCCTGCAGGTCGTTCCCCTTGATGTGCTCCCAAAGCTTTTTGACCACTTGCGGACGAGACAGCTGGCGAAACACGTTAGAGCCTGTAAAACTGGCCAGACAAGGTTGGCTGGACATACCTGTTGCTCGCCAACGAGCTCCGCCAGGGGAGAGCTCAAGTTGAACGGCTTTTGAAAACCACCACCGGCCTTTCGCTTAGGCGCCTCGCCTTCCTCGACGTCGCTGTCGTCACCGTCGCGAACCTTGGTCGCACTCTTCTTCTTGGGAGCGGTCCTCTTCTTCTTGGTGTTTGACTTGTTGGTCGCCCCGTTGCCGCCGCGGGTCGTCCGCCCTCTGGCCATACGGTTCTCCTGCGCCTGCAACTCAGCAGCAAGCTTGGCATCTGCGTCTTCGGACGAGTCCTCGCGCTTTTGCTTCTTGCGGACTGGAGACACGGAGACCTGGATTTCGCCATCTCCGTCGACCTCGTCGTCATCGTAGCCGTTGGCCTCGCGCTTATGGGGAGGGCTTGCGGATTGATCATTGCCGTCTGGTGAGCCGGAGATTGCGTCGAAGCGCTCCTCGATCAGCGCCTTGATAGCATCCTAGAGAAGGGAAAAGTCAGCTTGTGCCCGACAGTGCCGTTCGCGCGAATCGACCGGGCGTGGTGTGTGTGCCTACCTTCTGAGCACTGAGGTCCTTTCCGCCAAGGGCCTTCTCCAGACCTTGGCGAATCTTTTTCCGGGTGACGGTGGTGAGGTCCGCTGTCGCAAGGATGCCGTCGACGATGGAGGTGTAGCGAGACTCCTCCTCTGCGCTGACTGCAAAAAGGAATGTTAGCGAGAGGGACTCGATTGATGACCAAGTGATGGGAAGGTGATGGTTACGCACGTGGGCTAGACATGATGTCGCCGGGCTGACCACAATATTTATGCACCGATATGTATGTCGTAGATGTGTTATGAGTCGGTCCAGGCCGATCCTTCTTATATGATGCACGTCCGGTCGTGGTATATCGGCGAGATGTAGATATGCTGGCGGGAGACGCAGGTAGATGGCAGGCAGGAGGAGGGAAGGCGAGAGTTGGGTGAGCTTGTAACCTCTGGTCAAAGCATCTCTTGTGATGAAGGTAGAAGCTGCGACGGGCTACGCTAGAGAGATGTTGCTGAAGGAAGGAGGTGGAGCACAACGCAATCCACGCCTTTGGTCGTATCGCGGCGTCGGGTCTGGGGCGCATCAACCCGCAAGAAATGGACGGACGGGACGCACAAGGCTGAAAGGGGACCGACGGACGATCGTTGGTGGGGCGTGGACGCCAAGGCGAGAGGTCGAAGGACGCGAAGATGCGGTTGCTCGAGGGCGCGACGCGGATGAGGCAGAGATGCTAGGAGCCGCTTCGATCCGGTGCAGGGCAGAATTGGATGCGACGATGAGGCCGTGACGAGGAGGCGTGCAGCGGTGTCGGTGGTGGTGGCAGCGGGTGGTACGGTGGTGTTGTGATGCACAATCAGAAGGTGGCCAGTGACCTGGGATGGTGAGGCTCTCCTTCCGTTAGGCTAGTTGGTACGGCGTAAGGTAGGTTGTTTGTTTGGTCTGGCTGTTCTACTGCAGCGAGACTCCTCCTAAGCGGCCTCTAGCGCAGTCTCTTGTTTCCTTCTGGCCAACGGGATTCAAGCGCAGCAATTGTGTGGCTGGAGAGAAAGGAAAGGCCGAACACAACTCGTTGGCTGACACCAAAAAGTGGTCTTTGGTCTTGCATTAGACGTTGGCTCGAGCTTTGGCAGTCCAGACCACTGCGCCGTGCCAATCACGGCTGCGAATTGGCTCCCGCCCCATGTCCCACGGCACCCGTCGGCAGCACCCCCACACCCACTGTTTCCACGAAAGGGCCTTAGGTAAGCTTCAGATCGATTGATAACGGAAGCAGCATCACGTGGCTCGGCTTGCATCGCCGGGGAATTCAGAGGCGGTTCACTTGCCGATGACTTACATAAGCACTCGATCACATACATCCGTGGATCTCGGTGTCAGCACCTTGATCACGCTCTCTAGCGTACACCTCGGTGAGCCTCACCAATCATGTCTCATCTCTTCGGTAAACAACATGTTCTCTTTCCTGAATTGGCACCACCCTCTTCGCCTGCCAAACGGATGCTCCACTCTGGGCTTAGCTTCGGCCCAATGAGCTACCAGCCAGCAAGGAGGATGTCCCAGCAGCCGTGGTCGGTGTGATCTTGGACCCTTCTTCTGATGTTCTCGAATTGAACATTGATGACGTCGCTGATACTTCTATCACTCTCTATCACTCACAGCCACTGCATCGTCGAACGAAAGTCAGCATTAATCGTCCTTCATTCTCTCCGCACGCATAACTCAGCGCCATCGCGAGAGACACTTCACCATGTCGCTCCTATGGGTTCCCACGATGCTGAACCCCTTTAGCATGCTCACCCAGGCTTTCCCCCCGCATCCGCAGTTCACAGAGAAAGACATTGCCGATCTCACCGGGAGGGTCAGTCGCTCTCAACCCCACACGCACAGCGTCGTCTCACGTCGTACAGGTATGCATCGTAACGGGTGCCAACACGGGCGTTGGCAAGGAGGTTGCGCAGATCCTCTACTCCAAAAACGCTACCGTCTACGCCACATCCCGCTCCGAAGAGAAAGGACGCACAGCCATCGCCTCCATCAAGGAGGCGATTCCCGACTCCAAGGGCAAGCTCGAATTGCTGACCCTTGATCTGGCCGACCTTACCACCGTGAAGCCGGCAGCCAGGGCGTTCCTCGCCAAAGAAACCCAGCTTCACCTCCTCATCAACAATGCCGGCGTCATGATGCCACCGCAGGGCAGCAAGACCGCCCAAGGCTACGAACTCCAGCTGGGCACGAACTGCGTCGGGCCCTTCCTCTTCACCAAGTTGCTCACGCCCACTCTGGTGGAGACGGCCAAGACGGCGCCCAAGGACAGTGTGCGTGTCGTCTGGGTGGCAAGCTCTGCTACCGAAGTCCTCTCACCAACTCCTGCCATTGAGATTGACAATCTCGACTACAAGAGGGATAGACTCAAAGAGATCAAGTATGGCATTAGCAAAGCGGGCAACTATTTCCACTCGACAGAATTCGCAAAGCGACACAAGGCCGACGGTGTCATCAGCGTGGTAAGAGTCGCTATGCGATTGCGGTCAAATTGGAGGACCGGATCTGACATACAAATAGGCGTTGAATCCCGGAAATCTGAAATCCGACCTAGACCGTCACATTACTGCTTTCATCCCCCGGTTCTTTAGGCAGACCACAACGTATCCTCCGATCTACGGGGCTTATACGGAGCTCTTTGCCGCTGTTTCGCCAGATGTCACCATCGAAAAGACAGGAGACTGGAGTAAGTGTCGGCCCTTATCAAAGACGACTGGTGCTGATTCAACGACGCAGTTGCTCCCTGGGGCCGCTTCTACTCGATCAGGAGCGACTTGGTTGTAAGCTCCAAGTCTCGCGAGGAAGGCGGCACTGGCCTTGCCGAGGACTTTTGGAAATGGACTGAACAGCAGGTCGAAAAGTATCTTTAACGCCATGACCAGCCTTCGAAAGCGTCGTTCAGCATGGTTTTCACTAGTAATGCCTAATTAGGAGCAGAAAACAGGAGCTTTTGGTCACTCGCAGTCATTTATAACACGTCAAAAGTACAGATTCGTCACTGAAGAATATATTCAAAACTAAGTCCAATAGGCACAGTGCCAAAGTCTCTATGTGCAAAAAAGATATGTACATCAGAATGGGGGCGCGCTCCTCCTCGCCTCAAGATTCCGGCCTATTACGTCCGGAGAACCTTTAGGTGTCTCATGACTGGGCTAGGCCGTTAACGACCTGCTTACTGGCGCTGCTGCTTGGTGCTGCGGCGGCGGCGGCGACGGCAAGCGGGCTTAGCGCTGGCCGAGGCGGCGGGGGCAGAGCTGGTGGTGGCGGCAGCCGGGGTGGTGGCAGCGGGAGCAGAGGGCTCCTCGGAGACAATGGGGGCAGCGGAAGAGA